>JAULBY010035392.1:0-14648 GCA_032358315.1 Ophiocytium majus | reverse complement strand
CAGTACGCTCAAAACTTGGTTTACCACAAAGATGCGATCACTTTTGCGACCGCTGACTTGTTGTTACCACAAGGTGTTGACATGGCTTCACGTCAAGTTCACAACGGTATCTCTATGCGTGTTGTACGTCAGTACGACATCAATAACGACCGTTTACCTTGCCGTATTGACGTTCTCTACGGTTACAGTGCGATTCGTCCAGCAATGGCTTGCCGTATCTGGGGTTAAACCTAAATGCTCCCGCGCAAGCGGGGGCTTTTTAAATCAATTTTTTAAGGAATTAATATCATGGCTCAAGCTCCATTACCAAACGGCGCAGGTGGTTATCAACTCGGCGACGGCAATTTATCAGAAGTAAGTATTGGTGTTCAAACTACTCCTGCGGCTTACACAGCCGCCGCTGCTCCTTTGCTCACTTCAGACTTAACTAATGGCATCATTACCTACACTTCAGGTAGCGGTGCAAACTTGCAGTTGCCTTTGGCTACTGACTTGGATAGCACTGTTTCAAGTGCAAAAGCAAGCAGCAGTTTTGATTTTAGCGTTATTGCTTTGGGTGCTGGCACAGGCACTATTACCACTAATACTGGCTGGACTTTAGTTGGTTCTATGGCTGTTGCTACAACTGTTTCAGGAACTTTCCGCGCTCGTAAAACAGCCGTAGGTTCTTGGGTACTGTACCGTTTAGCTTAATGTAATATCCCGCCCTTCGGGGCGGGTTTTATAAAGGAAAAATCATGCCAAATACAAAGGCTACGGGCGTTGCTTATGCAGACCCTTCGTTTGAAAGCTTGACAGTTACTGGCGCTTCAACACTTGCTGCTGTTACAGCTACAAGTATTTCAGCACCTAGTATTACTTCAAGCGGTACAGCCGCCGCAGCTAACGCTGTTGCAGGTTTGTACTTTTTGACTACTGCTGTTACAGCAGGTACAACTACTACTACGGCTCCTGCCGGTTCGTTAGCTACAACTACGAACGCTACAGGCGCAGGTAAATTGTTTACCTCTGTTGGTGGTAAGTGGGAATTCCCAGTACTTACTGCGTAATAAAATAGGGGCTTCGGCCCCTATCTAACTAAAGAAACCATGCCAATTATCTATCTAAAACATCCTGACCACGGTAACAAAATTGCTACTATGGAAGCTGAAGCAGAATTTGATGAACAAAATGGCTGGGTACGATATACTCTTGATACGCCATCAATTTCTGAAGAAGTTGAAGCAGTAGAAGAATCTACTGAAGCAGCGGCTCCTGTTAATACACTGGAAGTAAAAAGACGTCGTAAAACCGCACAGTAAGGGGTAAGCTATGGCGATTTATACAGCCAACGATCAAATTAACGGCGCTTTGCGCGTATTAGGTGTTTTGGCTGAAGGCGAAACGCCATCTGCGGCTACTTCCCAAGACGCATTAACTGCGCTAAATCAAATGATTGACTCTTGGAATACTGAGCGTCTATCTGTCTTTTCTACTCAAGACCAAGTGTTCTCTTGGACACCTGGCGCAATAACAAAGACTTTAGGGCCTACAGGTGATTTTGTTGGAAACCGACCTATTTTGGTTGATGATTCCACTTATTTTAAAGATCCGCAGTCAGGTATCTCGTTTGGTATCAAACTGATTAACCAACAGCAATACAACGGTATTGCGGTTAAAACAGTGACTTCTACTTACCCACAAGTGATGTGGGTAAACATGGAATTCCCCAATATCACCATGACCGTGTACCCAGTTCCAACTAAAGTGTTGGAATTTCATATTGTGTCGGTTACTGAATTGATGAGCGTTCCTAGCTTGTCCACCGACATCTATATGCCTCCTGGCTACCTACGCGCTTTTAAGTACAACTTGGCGTGTGAGTTTGCCAATGAGTTTGGCATTGAGCCACCACCCAACGTGGCTCGTATTGCGATGACTTCTAAGCGCAATCTGAAGCGTATTAACAATCCTGATGATATTATGTCCTTGCCTTACAGCATTGTGGCGACTCGTCAGCGCTTTAACATCTTTGCTGGTAACTATTAATGCTAACGCCAATCCTAGGGCAAGCGTACGTTGCTCGTAGCGTTAACGCTGCGGATAACCGCATGGTTAATTTGTTCCCTGAAGCTATCCCTGAAGGTGGCTATACAGGTGGGTTTCTTAACCGTACGCCTGGCTTGCGTAAACTTACTACTGTCGGCACTGGTCCAGTTAGGGGTCTTTGGACGCATCAATCTAATGGGCTTGATGCCTACGTAGCGTCTGGCAATGAGTTTTATAAGATTCTGCCTGACTTTACTGCTACAAAATTAGGCAATATCAGCGGTACTGGCCCTGTGTCTATCGCTGACAATGGCATACAACTGTTTATCGCTTGTGGCGAAGATGCGTACATTTACGATGAGCCAGCCGATACTTTTACTAAGATTACCGATCCTGACTTTTACGGCGCTGAAACCGTTTGTTACATTGACGGCTACTTTTGTTTTAACCAACCAGGCACACAAATCCTTTGGGTAACTGAAATTTTTGATGGCGCTGTTATTAACCCATTAGCGTTTGCGGCTGCTGAAAGTACACCTGACGAAGTGGTAGCCGTAGTATCCAATAACCGTGAAGTTTGGGTATTTGGAACTGGTACTACCGAGGTTTGGTATGACGCAGGTACTACACCGTTTCCTTTAGCGCCAATTCAAGGCGCGTACAACGAAGTTGGCTGTATTGCTAAATCTTCTATTTGCAAGCTAGATAACAGCTTATTTTGGCTTGGGCAAGACCCACGGGGTTACGGTATTGTGTACCGCAACCAAGGTTACACCGCCAAACGCGTATCAACTCATGCTATTGAGTTTGCTATTCAACAGTACGGCGATATTACTGACGCCGTTGCTTACACTTACCAGCAAGAAGGTCATGCGTTTTACGTTATAGCTTTTCCTGCCGCAGGCAAGACTTGGGTGTATGACGTAGCTACAGGTGCTTGGCATGAACGTGCTGGGTTTGAAAACGGTGAATTTGTACGCCACCGTGGTCAATGCCAAATGAGCTTTGATAATTTGACTATTGTTGGTGATTACGAAAACGGCAATTTGTATGCTTTTGATTTAGATGTTTATCAAGATAACGGGCAAATTCAGAAGTGGTTACGATCATGGCGCCCTATTCCTGCTAACGAAAATAAGACTTTGCGTACTGCTCAACACGGTTTGCAACTCATGTGCGAGTCAGGCCCAGGTATTAACCTTGGGCAAGGTAGCGACCCTGAAGCCATGTTACGTTGGTCTGATGATGGCGGTCATACGTGGTCTAGCGAACATTGGACAAAGATGGGGCGTATTGGTCAATACGGTTTTAGAGCGTTTTGGCGTCGTCTTGGCATGACATTAAAGTTGCGCGATCGTGTCTATGAAGTGTCAGGCACAGACCCAGTTAAGATTGTTGTTACAGGCGCTAACTTAATCGTGAGTCCTACAGGCAGATAATGTCTGAAAATATTACCAAGATCCCGGCGCCTAGAACGCCGTTAATTGACGAAAATTCAGGCGACATGACGCCTGCTTGGTACCGCTTTTTTTACAACATCTTTATTACGCTTGGTGAAGGCAGTGGTATTTTGCCAACAACTAGAGGTGGTACAGGGCAGTCTATCTATTCCAACGGGCAACTGCTGATTGGTAATAGCGTCACAGGTAGTCTAAACAAAAACACCTTAACGCCTTTGGGTGGTATCCAAGTTGTTAATGGCCCAGGCACAATCACAATTGAAAACACAGGCGTTACTTCTGTAACGGCTGGCCCAGGCATTGACATCGATGTAGGTGTTGGGGACATCACAATCAGCAACACAGGCGTATTGTCAGCAATCGCTGGCGCAGGTATTGCTATAGATCAGTCTACAGGCGATGTAACCTTTGACAACACAGGCGTGTTGTCATTTAGCGGTGGTTCTACAGGGTTAACCCCTAGCGTTGCTACTACTGGTGATGTAGTGCTTGCAGGCACTTTAGACGTAAATAACGGCGGCACAGGTCAAACAAGCTACACCGATGGTCAATTGTTGATTGGTAACACTACAGGCAACACTTTGGCTAAATCCACGTTGACTGCTGGTGCAGGCGTATCTATTACTAATGGTGCGGGAGCAATTACTATTGCCACAAGTGGCACGGTTATTACCACCGCGCCATCTACCAAGGCGGCTGACTTTACTGTTGGCGCTACTGATACTTGGATTATTAACAATAAGTCAGGTTCAACTTGTACCGCTACGCTTCCTAGTCCATCAACTAATACAGGCCGTGTTTTGTACTTTCAGAACTATCAAGCGCAATTGTTGGTGTCAGCGTCCTCTAACGTGGTACCAAGGGCAGGTGGATCTGCGGGTACAGCAATTCTTGCGGATGTAGCTGGTGATACGGCTACATTGGTGTCAGACGGCACAAATTGGATAGTAATGCAATACACACCAAATAACGTACTTTTAATTTAATATGATAGTTAGAAACGCTACTGAAGCCGATTTAGATCAATACGTTGTATTGGCTAAAGATTTCCATATTGCGTCGCCAATGAATGATATTTCTGAATTTGATACAGATGGCTATGGTAAATTCTTTTTAAATGCGTTAAATAATCCCGATGTAGGTATCTGGTTAGCTGAAATTGATAGTAAAATCGTGGGAATTACGGGAGCGCTAGTTTATCCCTTGTATTTCAGCCCTACGCATTTAGTAGCGCAAGAGTTATGGTGGTGGTTGACCCCAACTGCACGGGGAAGCGGTGCAGGAGCCAAGATGTTCAAGCAGATTGAACAATGGTCTAAAGAGAAAAATGCGAAGTCTTTGTTTATGATTGCGTTAGAAGATGACCGGGCTGACAAGATGGAAAAAGTTTACATACGCGCTGGGTTTACGCCTTTAGAGCGCACATTCGTTAAAGAGGTGAAATAATGGCCGTTTCTACAGGTGCAGCAATACTTGGAGCCGCAGGCGTCGGAGCCGTTGCAAGCTTAATTGGCGGTAATAAGGCAAGCAACGCGGCTCAAAGCGCAGCGCAAACGCAAGCCGATGCAGCCAATAACGCTACGGCGGCGCAACAAGCGGCGCTTGAAAGACAGTTAGCCTTACAGCAACCATTTACAACGGCGGGTACAACAGCGGTTAACCAACTGTCTGCTATGACTCAGCCTGGCGGTGCAGCTACGCAAGCGTTTAATTACGGCCCGTTTAACTACAATCAAAACACAGACCCAGGCACTCAGTTCCGTTTGCAACAAGGCTTAAACGCCATGAACGCTACAGCCGCCGCCCGTGGTGGTTTGATCTCTGGCAACGCTCTCAAAGCAGGTCAAGACTACGGCCAAGCCCAAGGGTCACAAGAGTACGGTGCTGCGTTTAACCGTTATTTGCAAAATTACGCTAACGCCCAAAATACGTTCCAATTAAACCGTAACAACTTGCTAGACCCATTAAAGTTCTTGACTAACATTGGTCAAGCAGGCGCAAGTAACCAAGCGGCTAACGTAGGCTCATTTGGTAGCTCACAAGCGGCTAATACAATGGGCGCAGCTAATGCCTTAGCCGCAGGTCAAGTTGGCTCTGCTAACGCCTTTAACTCTGCTTTAGGCGGTGTTGGTAATGCAGCGCAAACCGCAGCTATGATGAGCTTATATGGCGGTAATCGTTCTGCTTATGACACAGGTGGTGGCGGTAGAAGTGGCGGTGCTGCGCCCGTATATGACTACAGTACGCCGTATCAATCTTAAGGAATAACTATGCCAATTGATCCAAATATACCTTTAGGCGTACGCCCCGTACAAGTTGAAAGCCCAATGAACGCGCTTGCACAAGCGCAGCAGTTTGGTCTTAACAACCTTAAGATGCAAGAAGCTGAACAGATCATGTCAGAGCGCAACGCTTTGCGTGGCTTGGACATCAACGCGCCTGACTATATTGCTCAAGTAGGTAGGGTAAACCCTAAACTTGCTTTGGAATTGCAACAAGGTCAAACAAAGAATAAAGCAGCGCAAGTTGATCTTGAAGCTAAATTGATGACAAACGCTAGAAATACACTTGCGCCAATCAATGACCAAGGTACATATGACTTATGGCGTCAGCAAGTTAGTTCACAATTACCTGGCTTAACTCAATTTTTACCCGCTAAGTTTGATGACAAAGTTAAAACTAGCTTAATGTTAGAAGCGGATAAATATATCGCTCAAACAAAACTTAGCTTGGCGCAACAGCAAGACCTTGGTATTAAAGCCGGGCATCTTAATATTGCTAAACAAGATTTAGCTAACAAGTACGATCCTACAATTCAAAGTAATTTGGCTGCGGTTAAGGCTGGTGGTGAAGCTACAGGTAAAGCTGTTGCTACAGCGCGTATTAATTTACCAACGGTGATTGCGAATGCTGAAGATGCTATTAATGTTATTGACCAAATGATTGGTAAACCTGCGGTGTATAAAGACGGTAAGTTAGTTCAAGCTGGTACTAAACCTCATGCTGGTTTTCAAGACTATGTTGGCGCTACGCTTAAGCCAGGCGCGCGATTCATTGAAGGTACAAACGCTGCTGGGTATGAAACCTTTCAGAAACAACTTGAAGGTAAAGCCTTTACAGAAGCTTTTGATACGCTTCGTGGTGGTGGTTCTATTACTGAAAAAGAAGGCGAAAAAGCAACCGCAGCTAAACTACGCATGAGCAAAGCACAAAGCGAAAAAGAATACATGGAAGCCGCAAGGGAATACCAAGGTATTGTTCGTAAAGGTGTTGAACGTGCAAAAGCTAAAGCAGCAGGCGGCGGCGCAGCGCCAGCAGGCGGTGAAATTGACTTTAACAGCTTGAAATAAAGGATCCATCATGGATGTCCGTTTACCAGATGGTACTTTGCTAAGGAACGTGCCAGATGGCATGAGCAAAGCTGATTTAACTGCTAAGTTGCAATCCAATGGATATGATATTGGCAAACTATCCGCGCCTGTGGAAGCGGCGCCAGCAGCGCGTGAAAATGTAGCTGCGGAAGAATCAAACTTTATCCCTAGAAGTATGGAGGAGCTTAAAGGTCAACTACGTCAAGACCCACTTATTCAAGTTGGTGCTGGGCTATATAAAGGTTTTAAAGATATTACCGACACAGGTATGAAGTTGGCCGCTAGTGCGGTTGATTACGTTTTGCCAAAAGCGCCAAGTGAAATGAGCCGCCGCGAAAAAATCAATGCGTTAGCAGACATTCAAGACAAGCAATACCAAGCTACCTATGGTGAAAGCATGATTGCACCTTCAGCGCGTATTGCTGGAAATGCTTTGGCTACGTATCCATTAGGCGGTGTAATTGCCAAACCAGTTCAAATGCTTGGACAGGCTGTACCTGCCGTTGCTAGATTTACTGCGCCGCTTGCTACTTCTATTGAATCTGGTGGGTTTAGAACAGGTTTGCCTGAAGCTAAAACACTTGCGCAAAAAGCCGTTCAACGTGGTGTTCAAGCCGCTGGTGGAGCTACATTAGGTGCAGCGTCAGCAGGCGCTGTTAACCCAGATGATCTTGAAACAGGTGCTATTGTAGGTGCAGCAGTCCCAACTGTAGCCGCGCCCGTAGTTAAAGGATTGGCAAAAGTTGGCGGTAAAGTATACGATTTGGCAACAGGTCAGCTACCTAAAGTACAAGCGGGTAAATTAGCCCGTGAAATGGCTGGAGAGCAGATCAACGCTATTCGCGCTGCCAACGGCGCTGCTCCTTTGGACATTACTGCCGCGCAAGCTACCTATAACATTGACAACGACGTTTGGCAGGCATTTAACGATGTCATCCAAGGTAAAGATAAAAAGGCCGTATTTAGCACTTTAAAGACTAAACAAGCACAAGATCAGTTTGACATCTTGGCTAACTTGGCTGGTGGTGCTAACCAAGCCGAAGCTGCTGCAAGTCGTGAAGCATCTAAAAATGCTTTAAACCAAATTACTACGCCGATGCGTGAAGAAAATATGCTGGCGGCTAACGTCGGTGGCAATGTAATGGTTCCGTTGCAACAAGAGGCTAACGCGGCTCGTCAAGCGTCAGCAGCTAATGTGGATGAAGTACGTCGTCTAGAAGCACTTAAAGGCCGTGCTATCAATCCACAGCCGGGCAATTTAATGAACGACTACCCACTTAGCAATATGCCTGAAAAAGCTGACCAGTTGGCTAATCAAGCCGCTGCCGAATCGTTAACACAAGGTGAAATAGCTAGAACGGCTGAAGCTAATTTGGCTGATTTAAAAGCCCGTGGGTTGTCGCCGCTTAATATTAACGCTGTTACAGGCAAATTGCGTGGTTTAGCCAACGCTGTTGGAACCCGTGCTGACCCAGTTCAAGTTACTTTATACAATAATTTAGCTGACCAATTAGATAACATTACGGCAAAAGCTGGTGGCATACCTAAAGCGGAAGATTTGTACCAAATTCGCAAGACAGGTATTAACGATGCAATTGAATCGGCTTTGGCTTCTAATAAAGTTGATCCTTCAGGGCAATCAGCGCGTATTGCTGAATTACTTGGTCAAGTTCGCCCATTGGTTGATGATGCTATTGAAAAAGCTGGTGGCAAAGGATGGCGTGATTACCTATCTACCCATTCTGCTGGTATGCGCCAGATTGAGCAAAAAGAACTTGCCGCTAAAGTAATGCAGCTTTATCAAGATTCGCCTAAGCAATTTCTTAAGCTTATTGAAGGCAACGATACTAAAGCAATTGAAGATATTTTTGGCCCAGGTAATAAAGATGTTGTCAAAATGATGGGCGACCAAATGTCTAAGTTGCAAAAGGTTGCTGGTGAAGTTGAGCGCGATGTTATTAAAATTCCAGAACGTATCGCTGCTGGCCGCCGCGCTTTAGAAATTACCGAACCAAGCGTAGCAAGCAAAATCCCAGGCTTCGTAGGCTACAAAACTGCATTGGCTAAGAAGTTTGTTCAAATTGCTGAAGGCAAAGTCAATCAAAAGACAATGGACGCGTTGATTAAAGGCGCTGAAAACGGTAAAAATATGAACCAGTTGCTTAATACGCTGCCAGCTGAGGAGCGTGTTAAGGTTCTTAAAGTATTGTCAAACAGTAAAGAGTGGAATTCTTGGGTAACCCGCGCTGCTGGGGCTGCTGCAACTGAACCTGTTAATAATTTGGCTCCAAGTGAGCAAAATGTAAACGCCCTTGCGAGATAAGACATGGATCAAACTTTTTTTAATGTTGCTGCTACCGTTGCGGGATTTTTAGGTGGTTGGGTACTAAAAGTCATTTGGGAAGCCGTTAAAGAACTTCAAACCGCTGACAAAATTTTGGTAGAAAAGGTCGGTTCCATCGAAGTTTTGATTGCAGGCAACTATATGTCCAAGCAAGACTTTGATAAGATTGCCGCCGCAATATTTGCCAAACTAGACAAAATTGAAGATAAATTAGACCGAAAGGTAGACAAATGATCTACGCTCTATATCTGTTGTTAGTACCTATCAGTCTAATCCTGACTCTTGTAGCCATCATCCTAGCCCCTGTGTTGCCTATGTTGGCTACCGCACAAGAAGGATGGCTTGATAACCACGCTAAATGGGGTTTTGGGCCACGTTTACCAACCTGGCTATCTTGGTTCCAAACACCTGACAATTCGCTTGATGGCGACGCTACATTTGAGCGTTTGAACGGTATTAGCTATTGGGCTAAGGTCAAATGGCTTTGGCGTAACCCATGTTACGCGTTTGCAATCCGCTACTTAATGCCTGAATACATCACTTCAGTCAGCGGTGATAAGACGATAAAGGACAACGACAATGCGAAAGCAGGCTGGTGCTTGGTTCACGCTAATGGACTATTTCAATTTACTTCTGTTACCCCTATTGGTTATAGCCGTTGTGTGTATGTTAATCTGGGGTGGAATATACGCGCTCTGGTGGATGATGGCGTACCGGTTAAGCCCGATCCTTATCAAGCAACTTTCGTGTTTTCACCGAGAATAAGTGGTTTCCGATGAAGTGCTATAAGTCCAAAACAATGTGGTTCTCCGTAGCCCTAGTTGTTTTTGGGGCTTTATTTGATAACTTACCTTATCTTCAATCAATCATTGATCCTAAGTATTACGGCATCATTATTACCGTAGTCGGTGTGATTGTTGCGTTGCTTAGATACGTTACCAAAGAACCTATCAATCCATGAACCCCCTGCTATATGTTAAATTGGGACTCGCTTGTGCTGCTTTGCTTGGTTCTGCTTACCTTGGCTATAGCTTTGAACACAGTCGATTTATGGTTTTTAAAGCAGAAGTTGAAACAGTTGCAAGAGAGCAAGAAGCGAAAAACGAGTCTGTTCAAAAGCAACAAGCGTTAGTCAATAAAGGGATTGTCAATGAATTTCAAGCTAAGTTGGGTGCCTTGCGTAATCGTTATGACGGGGTGCAGTACACCAGTGGCGGTCAATTGCCCACCCTTTCCAACCCCGCCGGAAGCGTTAATGGCACCTCCGCCAACTTTACCCTTGATTGCGCCATTACCACGCAACAATTAGTAAGCCTGCAAGATTGGATTAGAGAAAGCGCTACTGTTAAATGAAGCACTCTGAAAAAATGACTATGATCGCCACCATATCGTTGGCGGCTATTTTGATGGCTATGGTAATGGTTATGCTTATTGGGTTATTCCACGACAAAGTAAATAATGACAAAGTGTTTGAGATGCTATCTCCTGCGTTTCAAACCATCGTAGGTGGTTTTATTGGTTTAATTACAGGTATTAAGATAGGTCAAGCTGATGACGAATAATTTTGACGCTTGCTTACGCAAGTTATTGGTACACGAAGGTGGCTACGTAAATCACCCGTCTGATCCTGGCGGCATGACCAACCTCGGCGTTACTGCTAGAGTATGGGAAGAATGGGTAGGCCACCCTGTAGATGAGAAGCAAATGCGAGCATTAACGCCTGCCCTTGTAGCACCTTTATACAGAAAGAAATATTGGGATGCTTGCCGAGCTAATGATCTTGTACCTGGTCTTGACTACGCTGTTTTTGATGTCGCTGTTAACTCAGGGGTTGGGCGCGCCGTTAAGTTTCTACAGTCGTGTGTTGGTGCTACTCCAGATGGCGGCTACGGCCCTGCTACTGCTGCATTAGTAGAAAAAGCCCAACAGGAAGATCCTGCTAGGCTTATCTCTTTGTACTGCTCAAAGCGCTTAGAGTTCTTAGAATCGCTTGCTACCTTTGCAACCTTTGGTAAAGGTTGGAGCCGACGCGTTGCTGAAGTTAAAACGGACTCTCTAGCGATGGCTCAAGGTACTTCTCAAGCCTAGCAATTCGCTGATTCTCAAACGAGCATAACGTAGCGTAGTATTCCGCATGGGTTTTATGCTCAAGATAGCTACGCTTGGCGTTTTCTAGCTCTTTAGCTGCTAGGGTCTTTGCTGATGGTGGGTTCGTTACTGCTAACCAAACTCTCTTTATTGCGTTCATTTTCATTCCTTTTCGTGATGCAGTCTTTGCAAAACCATTTATAGGTCAGACCGCTAGGGTTGTTTACTACAGAGCCAGTAGCGTTGTTCTTACGTTGCTGACAGTTGTTACAAGTTCTAGTCATCATCTACCAAATATTGAGTCGTACATAGGTGTCAATGACGGTGCTGGTGTTGGCACTGGCATGACCAACGGCGCTACAGGAGCCATCACAGTGCCTACAGATTGCCCTTGTGGGCCGTAAACGTAGGTTGTATTGCCAGAGCGCATAGCGGTGCCTTGTGACTGACCTTGTGGGCCATAGAAGTATTGCGTATTACCTGACTGCTGAACCGTACCTAAGCTTTGACCTTGTGGGCCATAAAGATAGGTTGTTTGTGCATACGCTTGGTTTTCCCAAATAGCGCCTGCTAGAAATGCCGCCGATAACGCAATAATTTGTAATATGAATTTCATTTGATTTCCTTAGTTAATATTTCACGATAAGCCTTAATTGCGTCTTTAACGTCCTGGCGCAACGCTCGCATTTCAAAATACATTTCTTCTGCCAATTTAGCCAAATTCTCATGACTCCATGACCTAAAATCAGGTGGCATCATGGTTTTACCGCCAAACTCATTAGCTCAATACGCTCACGGGATACGCGCAACGTGTTGTAGCGTTGATGTAAGCGCTGCAATACAGACGCCCGTTTCTCGTTAATTTTCTCCAAGTCAAGCAAAGATAGCACTTCTTCCTCACTCATCATGGATAGCTGATTATTTAAGGCTCGCCAACTTAGCTTCTTCATTCTTAATCCTTTCTTTCAAGGCTTGTATTTCTTCAATCGTTCTAGTCAAGGCTCTAGAGGCGGTACCGTAATTACGCACTCTTATGACTGACTCAGCCTGTTTAACCTTCAATTTTGCCTTAAGAGCAAGCAATCTTTTCACTTTGTAGCCTTTCTATTTCTTTAATTAAATCGCGGATCATTAATTCAATGTTGGTATCTGGCGCATATTCGCGGATGTCGTCAGCCAATTTCTTTGCTTCGTCTAGTAAATTCATCTTACGTTTCCTTTCAATATTTCAGCCAAATCAAGCATTGCGTTACGAAAATCATCATCTGTTTCAACTTCGCGTTGTTTCCAAAAAATTCTGCCGTCTGGCCCAATTCGGACTACTTCTGTTTTATCCTTATCCCAACAAGTAATAATATCGGGCGTAGACATTTCTATTTTTGTAAGTTTGGTCATTTCAGTTCCTCTAATGCTATGTCACTCAATGCCCGTTTATCTTTAAGGGCGTCCCAAATCCTCAAATCAATCGTTTTGTTGGTTAATAAGAGGTAAACCCATACATCATGCTTCTGACCGCTGCGGTGCAGGCGTCCTACTGTCTGTTCGTACAACTCAAGGCTCCAAGGCAGCGATACAAAGACCATTTTGTTACCGCCATGCTGAAGGTTTAGCCCGTGACCGGCTGACTTAGGGTGAATCAGTAGCAACTCGATCTTGCCATCGTTCCAACGCTCAATAGCCTTGTCATCGTTGATTGTCTGTGCGTTAGGATACCGACGCTTAAGTTCAGCCAATTCCTCGATGTAGTTGTAAACAATGATCGTGTTGTCGTGCTGGTTTTCCTCAAGCAACTCATCAAGCATATCGAACTTGTGGGTGCTAAACCATATTGGCGTCTTGGTCACGTTCATGCGTCCAGGCGTGTCTGAGGCTGTTGTAGTCGTTTCATAGACCCAACCACCTGCCATCTGCTGCAACTTGCCTGTAACTACACCCGCGTTGACTGCGGTGATCTGCACGTCTTTGAATTCAATAACAAAATCTTTCTTCATCTTTTCGTATGGGGCGCGGTCAGCCAAGTCGCATTTCATCTCAACGGTGTGGCATGGCGGCAACTTGTCAGCGTATTCGCCAGCGTCTAGTAGGAATGTCGCAGGTTTGATACGCTCCATGACCTGTGCCAATGAGCCTACTCGTGGCTCCCACTCACCAAAGTCTTTGTTAACCAGGACAAAGTATTGCTGCATAAACGCGCCCTTAGCGCGGCCAAGTAGCTCTTGGTTGATGATCTTGCACTGACCAAAGACGTCCTCTAAGCCGTTGGATGTAAACGATCCTGTCAACCCCCAACGGATTTTAATTGAGTCAACCACCTTAGCTAATGCTTTAAAACGCTTGCCTGATGGGTTCTTGAGTTTGGTTAGCTCGTCAAACACGATGCCATCAAAGTTTAGCTCTTGGTCAGCAAGCCATTGGATGTTGTCGTAGTTAGTGACCACTACCGGAAAGCCTGAGTGTAAGGCTTGGGCGCGTTGGGCAGGTGTACCAACTGCAACGGCTAATGGCATATCAGTAGCCCACTTGGGCTGCTCGATAGGCCATACGTCAGTACAGACACGCTTAGGAGCCAGCACAAGCCACCGCTTAACAAAGCCATAGCGCAGCATATCTTGCATGGCTGTCAGCGTCAGCGCTGTCTTTCCTGCGCCCACAGGGGCAAGAATCATGGCACGATCGTTCTCATACAAGAAGTCGGCTGCTTTTTCTTGGTAATCGCGTAATTTCAAAATGGTGCTTCTCCAAGTAACTTATGCAAATCAGGTTTAGGTTGGCGTGGCTTAATAACAACAGACCAACCTTGTTGGCAAAATGCCAACGCTTCTTGACGTGTGTTGAATAAACGCAACATAGCGCCTGTTTCGTCTTTAACGATATATCTCATAGCGCGTACCCATACCCAACTTGAGCTATCCAATCGTTAATTTGTTCTTTAGACCAAAGGCAAACATATCGTTGATTTAGCTTAGTAATGTCCTCAGCAAACACCTCTTGAAGCGCTGAAAGACGACCATTAGGGGCTTTAAGTTCTACAAACCATGTTGAACCGTCAGGAAAACAAGCAATCCTGTCAGCCACGCCACGCATGGTCAAAGACTTAAACTTATAAGACTTACCCTCTATAGATTGAACTGCCCAAATAAAATATTTTTCTATTTCGGCTTCGCGTTGGGGTTTTGATTGTTTTTGTGATTTCATGTAAAAAAGTTTAGCACACAAATAAATTCTGTGGTAAAGTTTAATCTCAGTCAACTAAAGTAAAGGAATCAAAATGGAACTCACAAAACACTCCAACGTAGTGGGCGGTTCAACTGCCAAACGTGTAATCGGTTGCCCTGGCTCTGTAGCCTTGTGCGCCAA
>JAULBY010035381.1:0-14648 GCA_032358315.1 Ophiocytium majus | reverse complement strand
ATTAGAATAGGATGTATGTATGAGTAACGGAGAGGGACGAAAGTTTCAGGAAGTTTCTCAAAAAACGGGTCTCTTCGTAGGCCCGTTTTTTTTGCAAATAGGTGCGCATGTGGGTCTCTAGTTTCTTTTAAGATCTCAAGTGCACTATCATGCAGAAATGGAAAAGAAGTTATCTTCAAAAGACATGCAACTCTGTCGTCGAATTGACGAAGCTCTTTACTTCGTTTGGGATCCAATTAGTGTTTCTAAGTATCCTGAAATCCGCGACGAGTATGAAAGGTATGTACCCAAGATATACATAATGGTTGAGGGAAAGGCAGATGCGAAGGATATCGCTGACCAGCTTTGTAAATTTGCTCATGAAGAGATGGACATTGAAGTGAGCTCCAGCATGCTACAAAAGAATGTCGCTTTAGCCGAGTACTTGTTGAAGTGTAATGAGATCATCAATCGAAAGATTGAAAAGTAGTTGTCGAAAAGGTGCCGGGTTGTACTTTGTAAAATCATGTTATTTCTGCTTTTCTAATAGTCCCGCCACCGGCGGGACTATTAAATCTCTGAGTTCGAATAGTGATTCCATCTGCCTTTGGCTGGGAAGCTCTTTTATCAGCTCCTCAGGAAGATGTGCCGTTAGTCGGTAGGTTGCAATCGCCATCGGCTGGGCCGAAGTCTTAAGAGCGTATTCAACGAAAGTGCGTTTTTTGGACTTGCATAAAATGATCCCTATAGAAGGCGCTTCGTCCGGCTGTTTTACAAGATCATCTAGTGCCGCAAGGTAAAACTGCATTTTTCCGGCATACTCAGGCTTAAACTCGCCGACCTTAAGTTCGATCGCGACTAAGCTGCGAAGCCGTCTGTGGTACAGTAGGAGGTCAATAAAGAAGTCGTCGCCATCTACGGTGAGCCTATACTGATTACCCACGTAGGTGAACACACCGCCCATCTCAATTAGAAAGGCATTTATCTTTTTAAGTAGGGCCTGCTCGAGATCGCGTTCTGTGAACTCGTCTTGGAGTGAAAGGAAGTCAAAGACGTATTCATCTTTTATGGCCATACCAAGTTTGTCAGAAAGTGCCGGGTTGAAGTTGTTTTGAGTTTTGGCTGTGCGCTCGAATGCTTGTCGTTCGATCTGATGCTCCAGAACACGGACTGTCCAGCCTTGTTCTATAGACTTCTGTGCGTAGAAGTTTAACTGCGAAGTTTGCTCGTAGAAATTGTCCAAAAGTACTGAAATATGGGTCCAGCTCAATTTTCCGGCCAGTGGCCGGAAAATTGGGTTTTGCTGAGTCGTTCGGTAGAAATTGACCATGAGGTAGAGGTTTGATTTGGAAAAACCCAGGGATCCACTGAACTCAGCCTGAAGATCTTTGGCGAGGGTTGTAATGACCGCGGAGCCCCAGTTTTCCTCCTGAATACGCTTATCGAGGCTTTTGCCGATAGACCAATAAAGTGAGACCAGTTCATGGTTCACTTTCTGCGCTGCCCTGGACTGAGCCTTACGGGCATCTATTTTGATTTGATTGAGGAGTTGGATGTATCCGGTGGGGATGGTGGAGTGATTCTTTTTCATGAACCCCGACCCTGCAAAGCTCGCACCGAGCCTAAAATCCAGAAGTCACTGAATCCACGAGCACAACAACGCAAAGCAAAGACAATTTTCCCATCACTGATGGGAAAATTGAAATAGACTACTCCCCAAAGGAATCACTATGAAATCTCCCTGGGGCCCTGAAGAGAAAGCAGCTTGGTTTAAAGAGCAGAAGATCCAGCGCTCTTATGCAGATGAGGTGCTGACCAAGATCGAAGTTCTCAAGTCGAGCTTTGAAGTCGTGAACTACGGCGCGCTCTCGATCAATCCGTCTCACTATCCACTTTGCTATATCAAGACACCCAACTTTGATCCGAAGAAGCAGACCATCTTGATTACCGGGGGCGTGCACGGCTACGAAACAAGTGGTGTGCATGGCGCGCTGGCGTTTATGAAAGACGAGGCGAAGAAGTTCCCGCAGTTCAACATCCTGTGCTTTCCGTGCATCAGTCCGTGGGCCTATGAGACCATCAATCGCTGGAACAACCTGGCGATCGATCCGAATCGCTCGTTTCATGCGAATAGTCCGGCGGAGGAGAGTGCTTATTTCTTGCGTGCGCTTGAGCCTTACAAGACGAATATCCTGGCGCACTTTGATCTGCACGAAACCACCGACACCGATAACACGATCTTTCGTCCAGCGAAGGCGAGTCGTGATGGCAAAGAAGATGAGTTCTCGGAGATTCCGGATGGCTTCTATGTGGTCGGCGATACCGCACGTCCTGCGCCGGAATTTCAGAAGGCTATCATTGATGCTGTGAGGAAGGTGACTCACATCGCGCCTCCGGATGCCAACGGCAACATCATCGGTGAGCCGCTTGAGCAAGAGGGTGTGATCAACTACGACAAACGAAAGCTGCATTTATGTGGTGGTGTGACTGATGCGAAGTATGTGACGACCACTGAGGTCTATCCCGACAGTCCGAAGGCCACGCCGGAGATCTGTATCAAGGCGCAGGTGGCGGCGGTTTGTGGTGGGGTTGGGGCTGATTTGGTATAAAAATTGATCTGCCACGATATTATTTTATTTGTTTAAGTAAGACATCAAGTTGTTGCTTATAAAGTTCTATTGACGTTTTATCATCCGCCAAAATATCTGCGACTGTTTCAGCAATGCATTGGAGTTGTATCAGTTTACTCATCATGTTCCAATGCGATACTTCACCATTTGCAAATACTGGATGGTCCACGTTGAGGTCAATGTGTAGCACCATCTTTTTCTCTGATTTATCTAATCGATACTTCCTTAGTTCACCCAATTTGCCTTTGTGAACAAATTGAAGTGATGGGACGATGTTTAAAGATTCGATCAGATCTTTTTTTGTAGAGGCACTTTTTTTCGAACTACCTGTATTTATAAAATCTTTATGAATTCTTTTGCTTTGAGCGCTGTTAAAAGCACTCACAACTTGCTTGGTTATTTTGTCTGAAAAATTTTCGGCAAAATCATGAAATGCCTTCATTGAGTTTTTCTTAGATGAATGTTCCTTTGAGGCGCCAGCATTCTGCAGAGAGGCACTCAATTTGAACAAGGGCTCAATGGAGTTACGAATATGTTCCGTAAGTTGGTTCCAGCTGTCATCATTCCGGAGAAATTGAGTTTTTTGATGATCAGTCGCCCAATCATCCATAAAGAGTTGCCCTACGATTCGAGCCTTGTCTGAACTTCTTCTTAAGAAGATAGCATCATTGCCTCGTTCATCTTGCCCTACTTTTGGATCTAGTACGTTGAATTCGATAACGCGACCGTTCTTCAGGAGGTCGAAACCAAATTTACCGTCATGATACTGAGACCTATCAAGGAGCGCAGCTCTTCCAAAAATTAGCTTTCCGTCTATTCTTTTCTTCGGAATATCAATATATGTAATGCCTTTAACAAAATCTAAAACAGCAGGTTCATTTTTTTGAGAACCTTTTTCATATTTAGTTAGCTTGCTACTGCCATGAGGTCTTCGTTCCGTATAAAATGGGCCTGTCGCCAGGATTTCTTCATAGCCGCCGCCGGCTTTCTTCCAACTAATACTCATTTCAAAATCATATAGGTATTCTTTTTTTATTGGAGGACTACCAGGAGCCTTTTTTAGCAAAGGGGCGAAGATCTTACTCAGCTTGTTTTTAATTCCCTCCTTGCTACCAGGCTTATATTTGCCATTGTGACGAAGAACAATTTTGGTACCACGCTTATCCTTAAAATAAGCTTCGGTTGTAACAGCTGAAGCCGGTACGGTTGACACTTCAACCTTCCAGATTTCATCAATCGCTTTTGCTGTGTTTTTCTCACTTCTTTGAATGTCTTTTGCTCTTTTTTCAAACTCGTTGCGATTAAAACGTAGAATATTAATCTTGTTAGGCTCATTGAAGTGCATTGTGTAGATAATCAGCTCATCAGCTAAATACATAGCAGCAGATTTTAGTCCGAATCCGTGACTACCTATTAACGATTTATTCTGCTCTTTGCTTGATTCGCCAACGACAAGCGCTCTTCCAAGCTCATTTGCACTCATCCCCTTGCCATTATCTTGGATTGTTAATACTTCATGAGTTGCTTCAATGATTACATTTAATTGTGATTTGCTCTTAAATCTTTCAGGCAAAACCCAAAAAGCATCCAAGGAGTTATCTATGATCTCAGCAATCGTCTCCGGGAGATTTTTTCCGCGCCTTCCTAATTTTCCGATCAAACTTGCGTCAGGGGCGATACTGACTTTTACTGTAGTAGTACTCATCTTGCCTCACTATTAATTATCCACGTTGCAATACTCTCACAGCCAGAGTTTTTTCACTACATAATCTCCCCGTTACAGCGCTGGCCTCGTGCGTCAAGTGACTGTAATTAATGCATTATGGTTAAAAAAAATCAAAGAGCGAGAGATTTTAATTAAGATCTTATTGATCTCGTTTGAACATATTGATACACATCCGGCGACACCTGATCGAAACAAGCAACAAGGGAACCATATGGATGATCGATTTCATGCCCAAGTAACTGAAACAACTAGAGAATTTATCGGTGACCTGGCGCCACTAAATAAAAAAAAATTAAAAGGTAAGTTGATTGTTTTCGCTTGCCCTATGCAAAGTGGAAAGACAGAGCTTATTGAATGCTCGTTTCTAGAATTCAAAAGGCTTCACCCTGGAGCAACAGGCTTCTATATAACAGGCAATAATCAAACAGAGTTCAATACACAAAACTCTGAAAGACTGGAGCACCTCCGGGACGAAGGCTTTCAATATTTAAAGTTTAGTCACAGAAAAGAAATCATACAAAATAAGCAAATTCTCAAGGCTTCAAAAGGGCCAATGGTTGTTTATTTTGATGAGAACCATTTCGCTGACGGAAATAAACAAAGTATTGATAAGTTTTTAACTCAACAAGCTGTCTTTCAAGATGCACTCTTGATTGGTGTTTCCGCGACCCCATTTTCTAGTTTGGAAAACGCACTTTCGATTTATACATTTGATAAGGCATTGATGCCGACATACAAAGGTATATCTAATATGATCGATGCGGGTGATATCGAAGAAGCCGATCAAATGATTTCACCTGAAACCGGCAAGGTTCTAAAGAAGTCTAAATCGTTTCAATATCTCCAGTCTTTGTTGATGGACGAGATTGATGGATATGCACTCATTCGCTTTCATAAATTAGGTGATGCAAAAGAGCTTCAAGTTACTCTTGAAGCTCTTGCGAAAAAACATAAAAAGAAATTGCATATCAGGTTTTGGAACCAGCATGAATCTCTAGAGTCAAATTTCTTTTTAGCTAAAAGAGGAAAGCTTACAGTCGTTTTAGTTCAACAGAAAGCGAGAATGGGTAACACGATTCCAACTGAAAATATCAAAATGGTATATGAATACTCTCCTAAGGCAAAGGTTGCTACAATTGCACAAGGCCTTCCAGGAAGATGCTGTGGCCATGGAAAGATAAATCATCGCGTAAAAATTTTTACTCACTCGGATCATCTCCGTGCTTATATGGAGTTCGAGCGAAACCCAAAAGACACTTCAAGATTTGCCAGTCTATGCAAAGATCTTGGCCTGGGTCCATCAGCGAGATCTAAAAGCGTGAGGGAAGTTAGATCAATTGTCGGCTCTCATTTTTCGTTTATTGATGAGAGAAATACGACGTTTTACTTGAGTCAGGTTAAAAAAGAACTAGCAACGTTAGGAGTTGCACCTAGTGATATAAAAGATGTTATCTATAGACGAATAAGCAAGACGAATGATGTGCCACTTAGATCAAGTTGGTTAAAAAGTATCAAGAGCAAGATTAATCCTGCGAGCAGAGGGTTGTACAAAGCACCAGGCTCACTCTTTATGCTTTTTGCTGATGTCCCTGGTGTAAAAGCGCAAGTATGGTGGGCTTATCGATTGGGTGACAAAGATGTCATAAGGCTAGCAACATTGAAAAACAGCCTGTACGCTAAATATGCAATTGAGGATTAGGCAACGTTATTTTGTCTGTTTCCAGACCGATGGCATTATCCATCGGTCTGGATTATTCTTCCAAGATCTTTTTCCCTTGTTTTTAATGTATTCAACCATGATTTCCAGATTGTCAGATGAAAAACTTTCATAGCTTTCAATTATGAGGGCCATCGATTTAACTGTTACAAGATCGAAAGGGGAAGCATCCTGCGTGTTGACTAGAACTTCAATTGCGATTAATTCCCAGATTATCGACTCATCTTTTGTTCCCTCATTTGCGAAGTAGTAGTCTCTGACTTCTTGTTTTAATTCCCAGAATTGGGTTACAGCTTTTTTAAAGCTCAAAATTCTTGGATTGATATCGTTTAGCACGAAGTCATGTTCAGTCTTAACCCACTGGCACCATATCTTTGCAAGTTGGTTTTGATCTTGGCTCATAAGCGCTGATTCACCTATTTTTGTAAATTGTCCAACGTCATCAATAAGCCCGAGTAGTCTTAGTTCACTTTTTGTTTTCCCTTGAAAGTCTCCCTGCCTCAGTCGATCTAAACATAAAGACAAGGTTCTTATATTGTTTCTCGCATGATCAAAGCCTAGATTGCCTATCGGGTCGTTTAGCCCTGTGAATATGTCACTAGTAATTTCAGTAATTTTCTTATTTCTACCTTGATTAGTCGGAGGCGGAAGATTGAATATTTTTGTTCGTAATTGATCATTCCAACTTGTTGAGTACTGAGCCAACCATTCGGATTCGAGATTAATTTCTTGTGAATGGTTTAAAATCAAATCATCAAAAAAATGGCTATATTCAGATAATACCGGGTCGTGTTGGACAAAGATCCCCGCCTCAACGCTTTCATTCATTGCGGAAAGACTAAGGTTTGCACTTCCGATAATGGCAGCTTTGCATTCATTTTTGGGATTAAGAGCGAGGTAGAGTTTGGGATGAAATATCTTTTTTCCAGTGTATCTTCTTATAATTAAATCTCGTTTTAGAGCATAAATGATGGCAGCGGGTTGTGTGATAAAGAGCTGGTCTGTGAATAAAATGGTAACTTCAGTATGTGGCATAGGTTGAATGGCATTAATTAATGCTTCGATGCCGCTGTGCTGCAGATATGATACAGCTATTTTTAAAGATGTGCCTGACATTGAAAGCTGGCGGATGTGTTCTAGGAATGAGGTACTCGGCGAAGAATTAAGAATCGATTTCATTACTACGGTGTTCATCAGTGGGCTCCAATCTTAACCCGACAAGGCATAGCGTTGCCGCCTAGTGTGTTCAGATTATTACCTATTTATCAATTCTTTGATTTACTAATGTGTACCTCGAGAAATCCAATAACTCGCATGTTTTGTTTGTGAATGTTGGATTTTGACGGCCTTGCTTCATAAGCATGCAAAAGCTTTTTATTATCATCCGTTCAATCTCTAAACGGTCTCTGTCCGTATAAGTTGCTGGCAAAACGTCGTAGCGGAAGTAATCCCATCCAGGAATCTCTGATCGGCCTTCCTTGACTCTTTTTAGGAGATCTTGCGCTTCACCAATGTAGTAGTGAGAGTTTTTTGTATCAATCAAATAGTAAATAACATTACGTGGGCTTTCTCCCATCTTCTTAAGATGTTCTTTCGGCAGCCAATCTTTTTTTAATATCTTATCTTTAAACCCGGTATCCAGATCCTCTTCAATCCTTTGCAGAACATGTGACTTAACAAACGATTGAAAAAGATATTGAAATGTAGGCTTTTGAGTAAAGTGAGCTGTTAAGCGAAAGACCCTGTTTTGCAAATATTCAATATCTAGAAACTCATTAAAAGGAATGTCTTCGTCGGCTTTGCTGTCGATGGTTTCAGGATTTTTGTTTCTGATTTTTTGCTCAATTGTTCTGATGTACGTCATGATAAACGCACTTTTCAGTTCAATTTGTAATTCCTCTGGAAGCCACATGCGATATAAAGGAGTTCTATTGTGCTTCTCACGGTCTTCAAATGTAATGCTTCCGATATATTCTTTACCGTTGAATAAAATAAGAATTTTTGAGTTTTGGTCGGACTGCTTATGAACACCTTTAAAGTGGTCGCTAATTCCCCACTGATCTCTTACCCAGGTAGGAAGAGTGGTGGCTTTATCATTTAACAAACTCATGTCGACAAGCTTTCTCCACATGGGCCCATCAACTTCTCGGCGTTCGTATTTTGTTACTTGTCTAACCATAACCAATTCTAGCAGAGGGCTAGTTTTTCACAATCGAGACTAAACAATAGAATTGTTAAATGCAGCACAGCGCTACGAAGTGACTCTGTTGAAAGTTTGACGTTTCAAAGGTGATTTATTTAGCTTTCCTCTTTTTAGTTTCTGTACGAATGAAGGCCGGTTAGGCTGTATAAGGTTTTGGCTTTTTTCGGTTCAGAAACGAGGTTTAGATGTCATCTTCCGACATGGTTTCCCTAGAAGACGCAGCAACGATTCTTAAGGTTAACAAACAGACTCTACGCAGATGGGACGAGTCGGGAAAGCTGAAGGCTCATCGCGCCGACAATGGCTACCGCCAGTACCTGTATTCAGAAGTCATAGAACAGCTCAGTGAAGTCAAAGCTCGCCCTTTTATCAAGTGGGCTGGTGGGAAGTCTCAGCTATTGCCTGAGCTGCTAAAGAGAGTTCCTGCTCAATACAACAATTACCTTGAGCCCTTTATTGGTGGGGGAGCGCTGTTCTTTGCTCTTATGCCGAAGAAAGCGTTTCTAAATGATTCTAATTCGGAGCTGGTCTCAACCTACAAAGCGATCAAGGAAAAGCCACAGGAGCTTATCTGGCTTCTTGAGGAGTACAGGGAGAATCATTCTGAGGAATTGTATTACGACGTCAGAGCGAGATCTGTAGAGAATATGGATGAGGTTGAAGTTGCGGCGCGTTTTATTTATCTGAATAAAACATGCTTTAACGGACTCTACCGTGTGAATCAAGGTGGCATGTTTAATGTGCCGATGGGCAATTATCAGAATCCGCCAATTTTAGATGAGAAGAATATCCTGAACTGTAGCGCAGCCTTGAAAGGTGTGACTTTGCTTAATATGGATTATCGCAAATTCTTGGACGAGTATGCCAAGAAAGGCGACTTCATTTACCTAGACCCTCCTTACATTCCAGTTTCAAAGTTCTCTGATTTTGATCGCTACTCGAAAGATAAGTTCAGAATTGAGAACCAAATTGAACTGTCTACGTACTACACGAAGCTTGTGCGTTTAGGCGCTCATCCACTACTTTCGAATTCTTCATCGGATATTTCGAAGAAGTTATATAACACTTCTAAGATCGATACTGTTTTGGCCAACCGTGCAATCAACAAAGACGGGGCCAAGAGAGGTAAGATTGATGAAATCCTGGTCTCGCCAGGCAGTACAACTCATAACTTTCCAACAACAAGATACATGGGCAGCAAGACCGATCTCTTGGGGAATATTTCAGCGATAGTTGATGAGCTGAAGGTTGAGAGCGTCCTAGATGCTTTTAGCGGTAGTGGCGTTGTCAGTTATCACTTCAAGAAGATGGGTCTTAAGGTCATTTCGAATGACTTCTTAAGCTACTCTCACGCAGTAACGAATGCCTTGGTTGAAAATAATACTGAGACTCTAACGACTGAAGATCTTGCAGAGCTTTTGAAGAAGAACACCAAGGCTGGAAAGTTTGTTCAAAAGACTTTCGAGGGACTTTACTTCAGCGACGAAGACAACGCATTTATTGATAACACTATCGCAAATATCAAAGAAATCGTAAGCCCTTACAAAGTAAGCTTGGCCTATGCAGCCCTCAGCCGTGCATGCCTCAAGAGAAGGCCGCGTGGCATTTTTACGTACGTAGGGTTTAGATACGACGATGGGCGAAAGGATCTCTCGTTTAGCCTTAAAGAACACTTCCTTTTCTCCGTGGCAGACTACAACCAAGCGGTTTTTGATAACGGGAAGAAGAACGAAGCCTTGAATCAGTCCGCTCTTGATTTAAAAAATGTAAAAGCGGACTTGGTTTATATGGACCCACCATATTTCTCCAAGCACTCAGACAATGATTACGTTCGTCGCTATCATTTTATTGAGGGCATTTGTCGTGACTGGAAAGGGGTTGAAATCCAGCAGGACACTTTGACTAAGAAGTTTAAAAAATACGAAAGCCCATTCGGAACGAGGGATGGGGCCTATGCTGCTTTTGAACAGATGATCACTCAATTCAAGAACTCAAAAATCTTGATTTCGTACTCTTCTAACAGCCTACCAAGCAAAGACGAGCTTATCGATATGCTCAAGCGCAACGGTAAGAAGGTGAAGACTATTGAGATTGATTACAAATACTCATTTGGTAATCAAGGAAGCAAGGTGGGTGATAACAACAACCAAGTGAAGGAATATCTCTTTTTGGGGTACTGAGTTAGCTCAGACCCCAAGCCACAACCCCCTTTCTGATGCCAGATTTCGAAGTAAATGAACTAGAAAGTTTTTTGCTACGTCTTAAAGGTACCGCATACCTATAAGCGCTTGAAGAGAAGCAGGAGGATGAACATACTCACATAATGAGATGTCCTTACTGCTCAGCTTACATGGACCAGCAAATGCGAAGAGCCGAGAGCTCAATTGTTCCCGGCAAAATTCAGCAGGCAGGTGCACCAGTAATAGAGTATCTGTGCCCAAATCCAAAATGCAATGTGGTGAGAGATTTCATAAGTCAGATACCTAAAGTCGACTTATCTGCACTCTCTCGTCTAAAGAAGCCCTCCAAAGTAAGAGTGACTCTGCGCTTAGATGCAGATGTCTTGGCTGCTATTCGAAAATTTGCAAAGAGGCATAAATTCTCTTGCTCAGAGCTTATGAATGAAGTCCTTCGGAAAGCTTTTAGTTTGCCTTAGGTCGTGCACAGAACACCACACCCCCTACAACTCTTCGTGAATTTTAATACTCATTCGTCATGCAAGATGGAATGGCGCTGAATCACTTTCAAGGAGGACTTATGAAAATTGGAAAAACGATCATGTACAGTGTTCTGAGCTACGTTGCCTACGCCGTCGGCAGAAAGCTCGTCACAAAGGCGACCACCAGTGCCACGGCGGAATCAGCTATCTAGAACACAAAATTAATCACCAAGGGAGTCACAGCACCACCCCCAAGCGCGGTGGCCGCAGCGTCGTTTCCATCTACAGTGTGTCGATCGCGACGTCGGCGATCATAGAGGAGTTCTTTCGCAACACCTACAACAAGACTCATGATCGGGCCTGAGTAGGTGATAAGATTTTTCTTGGCCTGGCGGCTGAGATTGAGACCTGCGAGAAGATTTGTTTCTTCGAGCACAAAATAAGTCAAACCGCTGGTCATGCCAGAAATCGCCGCGCCGTAGATCCAGTGTTTGCGCTTATCAGCTTCGTTTGGATAGAGCCTCTCCGAGAGAACCGCGCCGATGACGATGCCACCGATGGTGCCGCCGGCGATCTGCCACTTGTCTCGATTCGTCAGAGCGTTTTCGCGGAACTGCAGATCCGTGCTGTTGGTGTAGATGACACTCACTTCGTTGGTTGTGGGATTCACACTCGCCACCATCGAGAGCTGTTTAAACTCGAGGTTGTTCTCAATGAACTTCGTGATCAGCGCTTCAAGTTCGGGCGGACGCTGCGCTTTAAGGCAGCTCTCGTCATCAAACGCACCGAGGGTATCAAGCAGCTTGTAGTCTTCCAGCAGGGCCTTGTTGGATTTGTAGTCTTTGGGATCAAAGCAAAGTTTCGAGTCTGTGATCGCACTCGAAAACGATTCGGCGAGCTCAGTGTCTACCACGGAGAGCGAGTCCTCGCACGGCAGCTCCACCGCCTGGGCGTGGGCGATAAATAAAACCAGAGTAAAGAGGGCCGATATTTTGCCAATCATCCCCAACTTATCGTCAACAATCGCGAGCAAATAAGCTAAATTCAGCCCATGCTCGCCCTCATTTTGCAGCTCTTTTTAACCTGCGCCTCTGCTGAGGTTTGGCAGCTGACAAATGCGTCGGTCGACTTCGCTGACCCCAGTCCGCCGACGGTTTTAAGCACGGGCCAAGTGCGCGTGACGACGACGAATGGATTCATGCTCACCTGGAAGAACACCCAGAGTTTTCTGCGCGCCGACAAAGCGCAGGTTGAAACCATCCGTGCCTTCCATCCCGATGGCCGTCCGTTTGATCATGAGGGTGATGAGGATTTGTGGGACCCCACCATTCAAGGCGATGTGATGTACGCCGGGGTGATGACCGCAAGCACGCCGGCGCGCTGGCCCGATGACAATTGGTCACGCCGTACTTTTGCCTTTCGTCGGGTGAATGGGAAATGGATTCGCTCGAGCAGGCCTTTGTGGGGCGAAATTCCATCTTCACCGACATGGGTAGGCCACAACTACGGTCATAGTATTTTTCAAGGCCATGTGTTTTACGAGCGCGTGACCCAAGATCTAAATGGGCTGCCATGGAAGACCGAGATTTTTGCGCGCAAGATGTTGGATGCTTTCACGACGAGTGATGAGATCAGCATTTTGGAAATTCCCTTTTCACCTTGGCGCAATTCACTGCGCTCTTTTGGCGGCTCGTTGATTGAAGGCCCCCGCGTGTTTGCGGCGAAGGGAGAGTTCTTCATCTCGTTCAGCGCGGGAGATTACCAATCCAAGGACTACGGCATTCATCTCGCGCGCGGCAAGACTTTGCTCGGTCCTTACACACCTGTACTCAGTCGCAGTGGTTTAAGTCTGAAAGATTTCGGTGCAGAGCTTGAGCGACAAGTTCCTATGCGATGGGGAGCGGCCAGAGCGGCGTATTTTGAGTTGCAT
Organism: Ophiocytium majus; assembly: GCA_032358315.1. Taxonomy (NCBI): domain Eukaryota; class Xanthophyceae; order Mischococcales; family Ophiocytiaceae; genus Ophiocytium; species Ophiocytium majus. The sequence continues at coordinate 1,804 of JAULBY010035381.1, read as the reverse complement.
GGAAAGTGGTGGGCATTGTTTCATGGCATCCCGGAAAATGATCCTGAGGCCATTGAGCGCGGTTATCGCTCGATTTGGTTAGCACCCGTTACATTTGGCGCTGATAACCTTCCGCGCTTCTAATTACTGATTGAGTCGCGAAAGTTGCTGCATGATTCGCGGCACTTCTTTGGTGTTCAGCTTCGCCGTCATGATGAGATCCACCACGGCTTTTTGCGTGATCTTACCTTTCTCGAGAACTTTGCAGGCCAGCGGCTCTAGAGGGTCAGTGAGCTTTGAAATGGTATCGTACTGAGGCCACAGATTGGCGATCTCGTTGCTGCCACCAGCACACAACGGAATGAAGTGATCGACCTTGTAACGGCTGCGCTCGCCACTCAAACTAAAACCTAAATCGCGGTACGTGATGAAGACCAACTCTTTGGTCCATGAATTCACATCGCGTTCGCAGTAAGCGATCTGCTCTGGGTAACGAAGGCGATCAGGCGTAGCACACAGTGCGCCTGGAGTGACGGTGAGATCCGGTACACGTGGAAAAGGGTTACCAGCGTGTGCAGCGAAGGCGATAAGAAACAAGAGTATGTTCATGTGGGTCTTAGACCATAAAGGCCCGGGCTTTGGCCGCTAACCGGGTAATTTCTTTATGAAATGTGTTCAAATTTTCACATCCCTTTGAAACAACTGAGAAGTTTGCTGGCAGGTGCTCAGGCTAAGCTTGGAATGAGTTTAACAAGGAGGATTTATGGCCAAAAATCATGACCACAAGAAGAAACTCTCTATCAAAGAACGACAGGCACGCAAAAAAGAGAAGGCCCGTCTCAAAGAACAGACCCCGACGACTCAGTCCTAAAGAGCAGGCCCCAGTTTTAAAAGCTGGGGCCCTTTTTTTAAGCGTAGGTTGAATCTGTAGAGTAGTTCCCCGTCATCGCTGTGCCATTAGTGGCCAGGTGAAGCTCGCTCAAAAGCTTCTGCGTCTCTTCCGGGAAGTCTTCCGTCTCAATGCCTTCAAGTTCAAGTTGCTTAAACTTTTTGAGCAACTTTTTTAGACCCGCATTGATCTCAAGATATTCGCGGCTGAACGGCTCAGCAGGAGTGGCCTGCATGGCCTTCTCAACGCCTTCTTTATTGGCAATCTTCACGAATTTTTTGAGATCACGGACGGGAAGCTCTTTGGCATGCTCGATGGCATGCAATTGGTCTTTCTGGCTGAGTTTTACGATCTCATTGGTTTGACTCAAACTCAGTTCACCATTCTTGCGCGCCTCTTTTACGATGGGAGATGACATCTCATCGCGCTTGATCGCCTCGTGAATTTGTTTGGGCGAAAGGCCCGTTTTCTCAGACACCATATTGAGAAAACCTTCCGCCGGGAGGACTTCCACCTCAGGCGCCTCTTCAGTTTTAGGAGTTTCCACCACAGGGTTGAGTTCCATGTAGATCGCGCGCGCACGGCGAAGGTGTGATTCGATTTCCATTTTAGATAGATCTTTGCGCACCAGGTTTTCATCAATAGAGACGAGTTCTTTTTCCAATGGACCGCGATCAATCACCGTTACGGGTGCTTCTGTATAACCAAGATTAAGCAGCGCTTGGTAGCGACGAGCGCCGGCCAAAATGACGTTGTCTGAAGAGATTACCAAGGGAGCAATCAGCCCCACGGTCTTAATTGATTTTTCCAGGTCAGAGACATCGGTCCCCATACGCAAATAGGGGTTGGTGGCCTTCAAGTCGGTCAATTTTCTGGTTTGCACGGTGAGATCCTCTCGGTGTGTGTGTGAGAGGAGAGTGTGCGAGAGGAGGGGGA
>JAULBY010035370.1:0-14649 GCA_032358315.1 Ophiocytium majus | reverse complement strand
ACACACCACCACACACGGGGGAGCCACCACCGGACCACAACGAGAGGCGAGCGGGGCGTCCGAGTGGGCAGGCCGGCTCGCCATAATATATACTGCCGTCTGGAGTCCCTACCTCATGTCTGCTGCTGAGCACGTTCGCTCCGCGGCTGCTCGTCACCATGGACGCACTGGCCGTGGCACCAGCGACGGCAGCCGTGTCTTGCTGGCACAACCCGCCACGCTCGCACCACGGCATGGCGGCATGCTTCGGCAGCGGCCATTGCTTCCGCTGCCTGACCTGAGTTGGCACTACGGCAGCGGCATGCCCACCTCCGCTGGTGCCGTTGGTGCTCACCCTGCCCATGGCAGGACCACGCGGCAGCATGTACTCGTGTGAGTAGGCGGACAGCACAAGCATGCACGCACTTCTGCCAGGACAGTGTGTCAGCATGTGCCCAGTTTATCTGCTGGTGTGATTGCTGCATGTGCGCTCGCTGGTGTGCTGGGTGGGGGCAGGTGGGTCTGCTGGCGGTGACAGTGGAAAGCACAAGCATGCACGCGCTTCTGACAGGCATGCCGCCAGTGCTTGGATTATGTGTCGACATGTGCCTTTTTTCTCTACTGAACAAGATTGCTGCACGTGCACTGGTGTGCTGGTGGGGGCAGGTGGGTCTGCTGGCGGTGGTGGCGCTGCGAACGCTCATGCGCGAGTCCCTGGAGGGCCTCATGCGCAAGAACAATGAGCTGCAGGTGGTGGACATGGCCGTGCAGGCGAGCGACACCGCCGTCGTCATCACGGACCAGGAGCGGCGCATTGTGTGGCTCAACAAGGTGAGCGGCAGGTACACTTGAAGTAGGCAAAGTTCACGTGTACCATGGTACTGCCGTTGAGCAGCGTGTGGCTCAACAGAGTGGGTGTCGGTGCCGGCGGCAGCGCCACTTGACGTAGTGGTTTGAGGCGATTTTCAAGTGCATAATGGCACCGCCGTTGCCATCACGGCAGCAGGAGCGGCGCATAGTGTGGCTCAACAAGGTGAGCGGCAGCTCCACTTGACGTACACAAACTTCAAGGGTACCATGGTGCTGCCGTTGTCATCACGGACCAGGAGCAGCACATGGCTCAACAAGATGGGTGTCGCTGCCTGCCGCAGCGCGACTTGAGGTAGTGGTTTGAGGCGAAGTGCAAGTGCATAATGACACCGCCGTCGTGAACGCGGACCAGGAGCACTGTGTGGCTCAACAAGTTGAGCGGCAGCTCCAGTTGAAGTATTCAAACGTCAAATGTGCCATGGTGCTGCCGTTGTCAGCACGTACCAGGAGCAGGGTGTGGTTCAACAAGGTGTTGTCCCTGCCAGCGGCAGGGCCACTTCTGGTAGTGGTTTCAGGCGAACTTTTGGTGCATCATGCCACTGCCGTTCATGGCGGACTAGGAGAGGGGTATGTGGCAACAAGGGACCGTCCTGCTGCAGCAGTTACACTTGAAGTAGTGGTTTTGAAGCAAACTTCAAGCCCACACCAGAAGTGGCACATTGTACTGCACAAGCTGCGGCGGGGGAGGGCATCCATGCGGCAGCTCTAGATGAAGTAGTGGGTTGGAGCACACTTCAGTCCCCTCACGGCAGGCGCGCAGCACTGCTGTCATTTTCGAAGGTCAGGAATGGCGTCTGTTGTGCTCAACGCAGGGCGCGGCACGCAGCTCATGGCAGGCAGCATGTGATGTGGTAAGTACTTCAGTACTTCAAGGCTTACTTCAAGTACGCCATGGCACACTTGAACCACTGCTGGAAAGCAAATAGGACGTACAGTGCAGTCGCGATTTAGTGTGGGGTACTGTCACCCCCCTAGTGCCTCGTACTAAAGCAAGACCCGCACTAAATCAAATAGGGTATTGTGTATCGTTTATACAGAATCATGTGGTCTGTGACACGTCTCTGTACCCCGCACTAAACCGCATACCGCACTAAATCAAAGCGAACTAGATCGCGATTGCATTGTACTTCAACACAAGCGCGCCCTGGCGCTGCGGAGGAGCGCTGGCAGGCAGCGCGCAAGCGGCCCAACCCGCATACCGCACTAAATCAAAGCGAACTAGATCGCAATTGCATTGTACTTCAACACAAGCGCGCCGTGGCGCTGCGGAGGAGCGCCGGCAGGCAGCGCGCAAGCGGCCCAACCCACCGCTGCAATCCCAGCCCACTCGCGTGGTGATGCCGCGAAGGCCACAAGGAGTCTCTGCTGCGGCGGGCCACGGCTCTTGGCCGAGCGCAGGCCATGCTGTGGCACGTTGACACCACGGCAGCCAGGCACAAGCACCTGATACCAGGGCGGCCACAAACCACCCGCCGCCGTGCTGCCGACGGCTTGGCCCAGTGCCGATCTGTGCTAGCCCATAGTTTCTGTTTTCTCTTCTTAGTTTTTTTTTTTTTTAATGGTATCCAAAGCTGGTTTGTTAAAAATTCCTCTACAGAACATGAGAAATAAACTTGTGTCTTTAATTTGTGCCGGTTGTGGTGGTGGTGGCCACAGGCATTTGCGGAGCTGGCCGGGTGCACGACGGAGCGCGCGAAGGGCTGCACCATACCGCAGATTCTGCAGCTGGACGGGGGGTGTGAGGGCATCGACGTGCTGTACGACGCCTGCTCCGCCTCAAAAGAGTTCCAGACGCGCCGCTTCACAGGCGACGACATCACTCTTGAGGTGAGGGACGGGGGGTGGTGTGCGGGTGTGTGATGTACCTTTATTAAACTCCTTTTAGGGCGCGGAAAGCCATTTGCACACGGTGCACGTGCGACCAGAGAAAGGATGTGCAGGCACGCTGTTGCTAGCGAACAAGCTGGCAATGCTCAGCATTGCGTACTGTAAAGTGTTGTGGTGTATCTCTGGTTTTGGTGCGCTGACGGGCCGCTGGTGTGCAGGCGGGCAGCAGTGCCGCAGGCGCCACTTGTGCAGTGGCACCGCCTGACAGCCACTTTGGGTTTGAAGGACGGGTGCACGCACTTCGAGCACTGAAGTGAAGTGTTGTGGAAGTATGTTTATGTACACCTGTATAGGTACTACGGTGCGAAGTATAACATAGTATCGCTCCTAGATGTCTTCGTATAGTGACAGGAGCTGGCAGCAAGTGCGCTGCATGTGCAGATGCGCAGGCCCCTCGCATCATCAGCGTACTTACTTGCGGGGCGGTCCTGCCCAGCGCCCGGCTCGGCTTAGTGGGGTTCCAGACAGGCAGCAAGACTGGGGACAGGCACAGCAACATGTCCTGGGAGGTGCTGCATTCCATGCGCCCCGCACCTTGTAGGAGTTGTGTGTCCGTGCGGGTAGAAGGTGGTGCCACGATGGGCGCCAGCAGGGGTGCGTCTGTGGACAGCGGTGTCTATGAGCCGTGCCCGAGACCAGGCACGTTTGCAGGAGTAAGTAGCAGGCGCACGCCAGCAGGTACAGCATTCGTTTAGCATCACCACTCCCAGCCGTGAAGGCTGTGGTGTTTGACTCACGCCATGCTGGAGCGCTCAGGGCTGGCGCCACTGCCTGCACTGGGACACGCGGGGGTTTTGGAGGGTGCTGAGACACTAGTTACCTCCACCCTGCCAGCACGCTCTGTCACTGGAGTGGCAGTCTTGCCCAGACGCAACAGCGCCACACCCATGCGCACGCGACACAGCCCATGGGTGCCCAGCAGGCAGGGCCGTACACACGGCACACGCGGCAACATGCGGCGCTGCAGCTGCCAGCGGGGGGGGGGGGGGGCAAGGACACCACGGCACCACCGCCTGCGTATCCGCATACAGTAACTGACGGAATATAATGCGGGGGTCCTGTTTAACGAGGGGGGGCGTTATGCAGCGTCATATGACCCTGTATACCGCCCCCGCGCGAGGCTGACGGCGCCTTATTGACGATAATGACGATAACGCGTGGGGGTATTCTAAACAAATTTGGGCACTCTGTATAACGCGGGTGCATGCATAACGCCCCCCATGCTAGCAACAGGAAACCGCGCCGCTGACAACGCGGGGGGGCGTTATAATCCGTCAGTTACGGTAAGCTGACATGGCCGCAGTCCACTCAGCTGCAGAGAAGTGGTGTGTGCGCGTAGGAGTGTAAAGCCCCTGACGCTGTGGTTGTCCTGGACACTGTGACGCATGCAGTTGGAGGCGTCGTTTACACTGGCTTGCGCAGCAGGGGCGGCGTCCAAGTGCATAGAAGGCGGCTGTGGTTGGTTTAGCTGCTGTAGAGAGAGCTGGTTAGTGAGCGCGGAGACATGAAACGCCCATGAGCAGTGCACTCAGCACCGGGACTGTGGCGGGACCGATGGGTACACATGTATTTGCACATGCACAGTGCACACATGTACACATGTAAGTAACGTTGTGCACATGTACACATGTACAGCGTACACATGTACAGCATGTACATGTACATATTCACCGTGCACTTGCACACACACTTGGACGCACCCCGAAGCTCCAGGGACCAGTTGCCCACTCGCCCAAGGGCGTCCCTGCTCGGCCACTATGACGCATGCAGGTGGAGGTGTCGCCCGTGCCCGACCACCTGGGCCGCGGAAACCACATCACGATTGCGCGCGACATCACGGCAGTGCGTCGCATGGCGGCGGCGACGGCGCACGCAGAGCGGGAGGCTCTCGCGAACCGCATCAAGACGGAGACCATGCAGGCGCTCAACCACGAGCTGCGCACGCCGCTGCAGGTGGGTGCGGGAGACATCAAGTGTGTGAACTTCAAGTATGGGTCATGCGGCAAACCTCAAGTGTCTGAACTTAAAGTATGGGCCATGCAGGCGGCCAGCCGCGACCCACGTACACCACTGCAGGGCTTCGCCATTGCAGATTGGTGGAGGGGAGGCTTGCAGATGTTGCATACTTCAAGTGTAAAACTTCAAGTTTGGGTCATGCAGGCGCTCAGTTGCGAGCTGCGCACGCCCGCTGCAGGTGCCGGGGGGGGGGGGGGGTCGCTTGCTTCCCTTCTAAAGGTCAACTGTGTGACCTTCAAGTTTGGTAGGCTGCGCAAGTTCAACTGTGTGAACTTCAAGTTTGGTAGGCTGCGCACGCCGCCGCAGGTGTGGGGGCGGCACTTGGACGCCTTGCAAATTAGCGGATGTAATGTTCTTAGCGCGGGGTGTGCAGCGCTCCACCACGAGCTGCACATGCTGCTGCATATGTTTGCAACCACCCAATAGAACTTCAACTTTGGACTGTGAAGGCGCTCAATCATGAGGTGCGCACATCACCACTGCAGGTGTGGGTGGGTGGGCGCTTGCACACCTCCCAAAGTCCAAGTGTAAAGCTTCAAGTGTCAGTTCTGCAGTGGCGGGTGGCAGAGTGCGCACCGTGTCAGGACTGAGACCGGCCTGCAGCCTGAGAGGGGTAGGCACGAGCAGCCCGCGCTTGTTGTGTGTGCACATTGAAACTGAGCTGGCCAGTTCACAAAGCACCTGCCATCACAATAGCTGCTGCGCGCAGTGTGCTTGTTGCACTCACTGTCCACTGGTGCCAATGCTGCCACCTCCGCTGCTGCTGCTACCGCTGCCGCCACCGCTGCTGCTGCTGCCACCGCCGCCACCGCCGCTGCTACTGCTGCTGCTCCACCGCCGCCGCCACTGCTGCTGCTGCTGCTGCCGCTGCTGCTGCCGCCGCCGCCGCTGCTGCCGCTGCTGCTGGTTGCAATGTGTGCATCATACACATCACAGGGCATAATTGGGGTGACATCCACGCTGCTGATGGACACGGATGAGGGCGACGCACGCCACAGCCCCCTGACCACAGTGAGTGTCGCGGCCGCCTGCACCTCTTGTGTATGCACCACACCTCCGCTGCGCCACCGAGGTCGCCCGCCAGCAGTGCGCCTGCTCGCTCCTTCCTGCCTTTGTGCGCATCCTTCTTCTTTGGTGGCGGCAGCGTTGCAGCCAGTACTGTACAGCCATACACGCCTAGGGCCAACGGGCGTTGAGGTGCCCCACTCACATGCGGCGGTACCAGCAGCGCATGCCTGCTTACTCTTGCCTCGATGTTCACAGGTGTGCCCTTGCTGCCACTCTGCCCTCCCTAGCCCCAGCGAGTTTCGACTGGCAGCCCCAGCGAGTTACGACTGGCGCCGTGTGCCCTGAGGGCTACTTCAAGTGCTGGCTGTGTGCATGTGAAACACCTTGCACGCAACGACCTGGCGCCCCGCCGAAGCCACGGTAGCTGGGCTTTGCCACCTTTTGTGTACCACATACATCATACTGGTGCTTCCGAAGTAGTATACACCAATACTGTGTTGGGCTTGTCATGTGGTGTGTGCGTGTGCCGCAGGTGATGGCCAGCTCCCGCCTGCTGCTGACCCTCATCAACAACATGCTTGACCTGAGGAAGATGGAGACGGAGGGTGTGACGGACCGTGTGACGCGCTTTGAGCTCGTGCCCACGCCCGTGGACCAGTGCGTGCGCGAGGCCATCGAGTTCTGCACGCCCTTCGCCACGCTCAACGATGTAAGCGCCTGCGGGTGCCTGCCTCTGGTGTGCGTGTTCCGTCCCATTCTGGTACCTCATTGACCCCGCACCAACTTTGCCAGAAGGGGTTGTGTGACGGTGCGTTGCCTCTGGTGTACTTCAAAGTACCGGTATGTGGTTTCCATCCTGCTCTGGTACCTGACTCCCCCCGCACCACCTTTTCCCAAAGAGGTTTTGGCGTGTACAGACCCAAGCAACACTAAAAAAAACGGTTTTAGACGAACGCTGTGTATTTCCTTGCAGCTGGACTTTTTTGGTGTTACTTATAAGTGCGTCCGCCAAAAGGCAGCGCACACGGCCGGCTGTTGGAAACACCAGTAAAGTAATTCATGCTGGCTGCGTACTCTGGAGCACCTTAGCCCTAAAGCGCTCTGACGCGCGCATAGGGTGTGCGCGCTACTTGCTCATGATCAGGTGGGCAAACCACCACACGCGATTCCGTGTGCCAGTCTGCCTCAGCCACAGCAGGTGACCGTGGCAACTTTGCTCACATTTTCACCGCGATTTGAAACAAGTTTGGGCTTTGCCCCTACTCCCTCCTCGGCAATGGCCTCACTGACACACCCAACAGCGCACACTCGAACTGTACATGAAACCTTCACTCCATACGTCACTGTCCTGTCCGTGCGCAGGTGTCGCTCGCGCTGGACGCGCCCCTCGCCGCCCCCCCCGGCGCCCTCCACGCGCGCGCCAACCCCCTACGCCTCCAGCAGATCATGATCAACCTCCTCTCAAACGCCATCAAGCACACCGCCGCGGGCACGTGCGTGCGCGCCGCCGTCCGGCTCGACACCCGCTCCCGCACCCTTGCGACGGCACGCGGCGCGCTCTGCTCGGGCCGTGCACTGACGGACGGCTCAAGTGGGGCCCTGGAATCGGCGCGGAAAGACCCTGGCGACGCTGACAGGCTGGTGGTGGTCATTTCGGTTACGGATCAGGGGGCAGGGCTGCCTGTGGACGAGGTGAGCGGTGCGCGCGCCTGACTGGAATGGTAGAGAGGCAGCTAGAGTGCAGCGGTGTCTGAGGCGCTGCGCCCGGGCAGCGGAAGGCACATGATCGGCGGGGGGCAACGGCCAATCCGCAGCTTTTCCGCTTCACCCGGCGCGCCTGCGGCCGACGGCATGCCCCCCTGACCCGCCCCAACACACAAGCGCCCCCCATGCGCACGAGCCCCACCCCATCCCCGTGCCTGACACAGCATGCGTCCGCCCCCCCCCCATTCCCTCCCCGCTGCAGGAGCGGCACGGTGTGTTTGGCGCATTTGTACAGATGGCCGGCGGCGGCGCGGCGGCGGCCAAGCCCAAGGACATTGGGCAGCCCTCGGGCACGGGCCTCGGCCTGTCCCTGTGCGCACGCTTCGTGGAGCGCATGCACGGCCACGTCTGGGCCCACAATGTGTACGACGCCCCCGTTGCCCACGCGCCGCTGGACCATGTGGACAGCTGTGCCTGGGAGGCCGCGGGCGCGGCGGTGGAGCGGCGGCCTATGGGCTGCGTGTTCAGTGTCCTTCTGGCGGTGCGTGTGCGTGTGCGCGGCGGCCACGTGTCAGGCTGGGACCTTTGGTTGGACTGGGGTATGGATTACTGTGTGGTGACTGCAGTACTGGTAGCTGAATTACGGTGTTCGAGACCCCCCTCGTGTTATTATATATATACAAGTATAAGTATAAGGAATGAGTGTGTTCAACAGTATAGGATATCCATTTTGTAACACAGCAGCGCAGGCGAACGTGTGAGACAGTGTATTCCTGTGTACATTTTCATATGCACAATTGATCTGTTGCACAAGAAACAAGCCCGTCGCCAACACAGTGTAAGGTAAGGAAGAGGTTTCGTAGGGGTGCCGCAGGCTGACCTCATCAAAGAATGTGCTTTTTCAAAAACACCGTGATTTACCGTGTGTGGTGGGGAGGGGGTGATACTGTGACATGGCAGAAATCAGGCACTTCGTCTGGGAGGTGCGTTCAGTGGTATGGACGTGACAATGATTACACCTCCCGTCTTAGGCGTGATCAAAGACGCGCGCGTGATGTTCCCCAAAAGCGGTCGCCGGGGGAGAGCTGAACCAGCGTTGGCTTCAGTCGCTGTGCACACATCTGATCAAGGGTTACCTGCAGAGTGCCGCGACATACAGGGCCATGTAGGGGCTGCCACGTTGCGCATATCACTCGGTTGACGAAAGCCACCTGATCCTGCGCCGAAGCACAATGCACCTGTAGGCCTGTGTGTGGTGGGGGCGGGGAGGGCACCAGTGTGAGCCAGCACGCGGCAGCACGGCAGCTGCGACGGCAGGGTTGGCTAGGGGAACCCCTCAGCGGTCTCTGTGTGCAGCACGCCTGCTGGAGGTGTGGCACATGCGGCACCGCTGCTGAGCGGTGAAGCCCTGTGTGCCGCAGTGTCGCAGCCCGCACACGAGGCGGTCTTTCAGTGCGTGTGTAGAGCAGTACACTGTCGCGCTCCCCGGCAGTGCCTGTCACACACTGAAGCGCCTGCGGTGATGTTGACCCCCGTTGGGGCACTGGGGAGAAGGAGCTGGCCCAGCAGTGCCTTCTGTGGCGCTTGATCAGCCAGAGTGGGCTGCACCTGCACCACGTGTGTGACAATGCGTCACTAGAGGATTGTGGGCAGAGACCTCCCATATGTCGGACAACACAAACGCGTGCTGCACCTGAGTGCTTGTGTGACCTGCGGGGCACGTCGGGGGCTCTGGTTTGAGCAATGCTCTGCTGCTGCTGCATTGCGTGACTGTTGCTGCAGGTGGCGGACGGCCCACTCCCAGCCACACCTGCTGCGCCTGTGAAGACGTTCTCCGCGCCAGACCTTCGGTGCCACTCCTTCAACACGCAAGGCTCGTCTGCACCAGCAAAAGTCTCAGCAGCAAGGGGCACGCGCATGCTGGGGCCAGTCCCCCCGGCGCCAGCACCAGGGGCGACGACAGCGCAATGCGATGTGCCAGCGCCCGCATCCGCGCTGCAGCCACTACAGCACCACCAGGCTCCAGTGCATCGCCATAGTGGGCTGCAGGCGCCGCCTGCGGATGTGCAGAGCACCTACCGCGTGCTGATTGTCGACGACTCTCCCATCAACCTCAAGGTGAGAGCAGCAACCACGGCAGCCGGTGCTGCTTGTCCCATGCCCGAAAGTCGCACCTTTTTGGCTGCCCTTGGGTTGGTTGGAGCCTCGGTTGTGGTGTGAAGCCACAATGTGCGCCACGCCTCACCCCCCTTAACTGTCCACGCGCACAGCTGCGGCATTGAGCTGTGGCAATGGTTGCCACTCTTGAGACGGCAGCCTGGGCACCCGCCACCCTCCACCACCGGCACCGCAACACTTGCTCACATTACGCACACATGAAGCAGCCGCGCGGCTGCCGCAGCACATCCTACCAAGCGATGAGGGATATACATGCTGTCCACCTAAACAGGAACAGGGCGCCAGTACCCACTCCCATCAAGCGAAACTAATGGTGCGCGCCGCTGCTCGTACGCTGAGCAGGTCATAAGGCACATGCTCACGAAGCTGGGCGTATCCTGCAAGACGTGCAGTGGGGGCGCGCAGGCGCTGGCCGCCCTCGCCGCGGGCGCGCACCTGCCGCCTAGCCAGCGCTTCAACGTTGTCCTGTCCGACGTCCAGATGCCTGGCATGGACGGCCTGCAGCTGACGGCCGCCGTCCTGCGGCTGCCGCTGCGGCCGCTGCCGCTGGTCGTGGGGTTGACCGCGGACACGGCCATGGAGACAATGGCGCGGTGTCGCGGGGTGGGAATGCATGACGTGCTGCACAAGGTGCGGCGCTGCCGGCCGCTCTCACGTGTGCCTGTGACACCTGAACCGAAGGGAGAATGTCTCAATATGTGGGATGCATTGCTTGATATCATATGGAGCGCGGCCCTGGTGGCTGGCGCACTTAGCGCGTCCGTGGTGGCAGCTGCCTTGGGCAGTGCCACGGATGGTGTGGCTTGAGAAGGCACCTCGCTCCGCAGCCGCAAGCTTCATAACAGCACTTGTGGTACAGTAGCGAGACGCACAAAGCACAATTGATGGAAAGCATCCAGAGCATGGCCTCGCACTGACCAGCCGACCGGTCAAACCTGCGTGTTCCCAAAGAGCAGTGCTTCCATGCTCTTATGTAGCCCATGCACCCGTCACGCCTGCATGGCCCCTCCATCAGCCACTGACGTGCCATGCCCCTGTCGAACCCTGTGCGCTGCCCACCCTGCTGTGTGTCGCGCAGCCCTGTAGTGTTTCACAGATGCGAGCAATGCTCGCCGAGCATGCCGCCGCGGCCCGTGCCGCAGCCGGCGCGCCCTGAGCTTGCCGGCCGGCCATGAACGCAATTCGATGCCACCACACCGCGCCAGAAGACGGAAGCTCATCGTTGGCAAGCCACACACTGCTACGGCACCGGCAGCCACCGCCCGAATACCCGCTGTGAACATCAAGTGCGGGTCGTGTGCCGCTGCGGCGGCGACACTGAAATTGTGCGCAAGCGCGCAACACTCGACGGCAGATCCCTGCAGTGCCCGCACCTTTGCGGGTCCATCAATTGTTCTCAGGTTGTTTAGATGGGATGCTACGTGACCCGCTCTCCCATTCCCCTGTCGGCTCTCCCAGGCAGCTGCTAGTGCAGCAGCAGATAGGGCACCCCCCTCTTAGTTTTGGTTTATCGTCTTGTTGCGCGCGCTATGTAGCCCACTTGCACCTAGACGCGGGATGAAGCGCCAGTGAAAGGTGCCCGGTCGTATGTGGTGCGTGCCATCGTCTCATTCCACTTACCGGCGCACACCATGTGAGCAAGTGCCGCATGCGACCACTCTCCTCCGCTCCTCCACTGGTTGCATGTCCTTATTTAGGCACACAGGACTTTGTGGGGCACGTCCTGAATGATTGTGCACCCCCGTTGCCGCCGCTCACGGGCATGGCGCCAACTGCTCGACCTGCACCTGTACTTGCGGCGCGTGCGGACACTAAGCCCGACGTTGCATATGGCCACGGCCAGCGAGGGCCTATCCTCCCCATGCGCAACGCGTTGACCTGCCTGCAACCCTAGAACACAACACGAAACACACGGTGCATGTCGTTCTTGCACATGCCGCCCCGATCGTGACACCTCGAACTGTTCGTTGCTGCTGCCGCCGCTGCTGTGCGACTTGCTGTGCCCAACCTGTGTTGCTTCGCTCCACAACGACAGGAGTTCTAGAGAACTGGCAAATGCCGCACCAAATGTTGTCCCCGGGGCGGTTTATGCGCACTGCACTGGCTTGGCGCGTGCGCTGCGGTCGGGTGGTTGGCGATTGGCCGCGCCATGCCGGGCACGACACCCCAACATGCAGCTATGGCCAGCCAATGGTCGGTGTCATGGCCGACCATATGGTTGGCCTTCGCCACCTCATAACGTGCTCCGCCAGTGGGCAAAGCGCGGGATGTGCGTGGGGGCACGCCGCGCCGGCATCAGCAGGAGTATCTCGCATTACGCCTGTCAGTGTGCATCAAGTATCTTCTGCCGCGCCAGCAAAGAAGTGCTGCCAATTTGGAGGCAACTGATACCTGTAGAGTACAGCCTAGCTTTCAATTCTGCACCAGCAACACTTGCATGTCTGCCGGCACTTCAGCTCAAGTGCGTTGTGCGCAGGACATGCACCATCCAATATAGTAGGCACATCCCGCACGATGGCCTAGCGGCCCTTTTCGCAGGAGCCTCAATTCCTTCTTAAGGGAAGCTGTGTGTTCGAGGTAACATGCGGTTAGCATTGCTTTAGGTTTGTCACACTGACCAGTTTGTATGCACTGTCTGTGCATGGACCATGCCCAGCACAGCAGATTCCACGCTGGCGGGACAATCGCGGCAGCAGCACTTGCGGGCAGAGTACCAGCACTGTCGTTCGCCTGCGAAAACGGTTATCATGCGCGCCTCGTGTAATAGGTGCATTATTTACAGCACAGGTGAGGTGAGATGTGTGCCAGCGCTCTTTTCACATCCACGACCTTCCCTCGCAGTGACACTGGTGCCGTGTCAGCCCAGTGGGAGAGGCTATGTGTTGCATGGATGCGGGCCTCATCCCTTTAAGAGGTGCCAAATGGCGTCGCCAACGGGAGGGCACAACCCGAGCATGTCTTTCGCGACATTGGCAACATGTCTCACACGGCACACATACGAAAACCATACACCAACAAGTTACCTACTGCTGCTGCCACTGACTGCCGTGAGCCCCACATGGTGCTGGCCGGGCACGACACCTGCCGCTGTTCCTTGGCATTGCTCAGGCTGCCACCACCACCGCTTGCACCAGCAGCCACCGACGCCCCCACCAACACCTGCTGCCGCCGCCATCGCTGTGGCCGCACATCCGCTGGGGAGTGTCACTTGCTGCGCGTCCACGACACGGGGCGGATGGGCCGCCCCTCCGATCATCTGTGCACCCTCGCACGCCGGCTTAGAGCGCCGCGGCAACAACGGCGGCGATGGCGGCCAAGGAGAGGGCCGCCGGCACCGCCGCGGACGCGCGCGCGCCGCTGACCGCCTTGGATGTGCTGTCCTCGCACTGCGTTGGCGACCCACCGCACGTCGCCAGCTCTAGGGAGTCGAGGTTGACACGCAGGTCCCCGACCGGACCGCCCCAGCACAGGGTCAGCGCGTGGATGCCCGCCGGCAGCAGTATCGGCCTGGCGGCGGTGTACGCGGCATACTTGGCGTCGTCGCCGGAGCCCGCCCACGCTCCATCGTCGTTGATGAGGACCGCCGTGCCATCCGTCTTCTCCTTCACCCCCGGGCAGCCCTCCGCGTCAAGCCACATGGTGAAGGGCAGGCCGTTGCGCGGGCGCGCGGCCGCGACGTTCAGCGTGACGGAGAAGTAGCCGTTCTTGGCGATGTCGACCGTGTAGCGCAGCCACTCGTTGGCGCGGATGCCGCCCACATAGTGCCCGTCGCCGCTGAGCGCGCCGACCTCGACCGCGTAATTTTGGCGCATAGCGTTGCCCTTGAGCCTGCCGTGGGGGCGGCAGCGTGTGCGTCGCGGGCACGGGGGGGAAACAGTGGCACGTGAGCTGTGGTGCGGAGCAATCCATGCCGTTTGGGGAACCGCGGACGGTGGCCTGGTGTGTGTTTCTGAGCCGTGCGGCCACCGACCCCAAAATGCCACCTTCAACTTCCCACCCCGTGACCCACTTCATGTTGCGCGCTGACTGCCAGTGCACGCTCACTACTGCCGCAGGCAACACCTCAGTGGCCAGGTCCTCGCGGCCCTCGTGGTACTGCGCCCTCGCACCTGTGTGGCTGCTGGGAAACGACTGCCCTGTGCGGCTGCTGGGAAACGACTGCCCTGTGCGGCTCACACTCGCAAGACCACAGTGACCGTAGTGTCGCTTCGTGCATATACTTCGATGTACACAACCAAGCAAGCAAGCATCCACTCATTCGCGACCCCACAGTCAGTGTCCCCCCGTCCACGGTATCGTTTGTGGTGTGTGCACCCTCACTGAGTGCATGTGCCAACCACCTCACCATCCATAGAGTTAACTATGCAGCTACGCTCACCCTCACCGGACCACCACCTGTCCGCGTTTTCAATGTGACATGCTAGACCCTCGCCGCCGCCGGCCAAACTCCTTCGCGTCAATGACGCCCGGCAAACCGTGTATTTATTCGTTTACCACTCGTGTATTCATTCACTATGTACGTTCACTCAACTTTCACCCCCACAGGTCTGTGCATGTGCTCATTGTGATATGAGAGACCCTCGCCGCCGTCCCCAATTTGTCCGCGCCAATCAACTCAGCCAACAAAAATATTTAGGCGCCGCCCACCTGTCCACGTTCTCATTGTGGTACGCGACCCCCTCGCCGCCGTCGTCAAACTCCTCGGCCTGGATGATGCCCGGAATGGCCGCCGCCGCGACCCCGAACTGCGCGCTCGCGGGCAGTTTGCCTTGGCACGTCCCCCAGTCGTCCACCTCTGGGTCGTCCAGAGGGCCCTTGCCCGCGCCCGTCACGTGCAGTATGCCCACGACGCCGTTGTCGGAGTGCTGCGCCACGTGGCAGTGCATGAGGAAGGCACCCACGAACCGCTCCGGGCGCACCCACACGTCCAGCAGGCCGCGCGCGCTGAGGGTGTCGACGTGGTCACCGGGCTGGTGCCAGCCGGGGACCTCCACAAAGTTGTTGTCC
>JAULBY010035359.1:0-14651 GCA_032358315.1 Ophiocytium majus | reverse complement strand
TGAGAATTACGCCGTAAATCGTAGCGTAATTACTAGACGGTAAATTTTACGATTACGATTCCGGCAACCCTACATGTCATGTACCGTGGTACCTAAACGGTACTGGAAAAGCATACAGTAGCAGTGACTAAACGTACATGCACAGTTTGTCATTTTACTTCTATTGAAAGTACTTTGAAGTATACTACTAGTAGTATGTTACAGTATGTATGCACACACCTGCCGCTGCGTGGCGGACACAATCTGCGGGAGCTTGGAGCGCAGCAGCGCCACTGCGGGCGTCTCGCCGCCGCTGCCCACTTCGTCCGTGGTGTCCATCGCGGTGCCACTGGCAACCTGCTCAGCAGCAGCGGCGCGCACACACACAGAGAGGTTCATACTTCAGCATCACAAACAGTGAATACTTGTGAAACAGAGTTGTCCATGCCTGTGTGCATGTCGCAGTCAAAGCTCCCCAGCAACAGCTTCGGCTGGTACTGCACAGGTTCGAACACCTTCGGGGAGCACCGCGCAAAGCATGCTAAAGCATGTGTGAGCTTATCGTAGCTAAGTGAGCGTTTATTGCGGGATGCCGTTCTTGTACAGCTGTCGCCATCCCTAAGTGCTCACTCAAACACGTGCACCCTGCTGCTGCTGCTGCTGCTGGCATTGTGCTGGCCATCACGCGGCTGCCCAAACGCAGTGGCATCACAGCACCGCAGATGCACCAACACACCCTGGTGCTGCCGCCACGGCCGCACCCCCACCGCTATGCTCAGCACAACCTTTAAGCAGCAGCAACAGCAGCGGCACCTCAACCAGCGCGCGCATGCCTCCTGTGGCTCGGATATGTACGGTGCTGGGGCACGCATCCCTTGCCGACGTGCGCCGCAGAAGCTGGTTTCGCAGCTTGGTTGAGCGCTGCTGCTGAGCAAGGGACGCTTGGCATGGCCCATCTGCCGCAGCAGCGCGCCCAGTGAGAGAGACTTGGCGGTGCTCAGCAGGTGCGGTGCTCTGCTGAGCACGTGCTGCTGCTGCTGCTCAGCGCAGGTGCGCGCACTCACCGCCTGGCGCTGGCGCGCGTCCACCGCCGCCGCCGCCTCCAGCAGGCTTGTGAAGCAGCCAAAGACGTCCACGCGGACGTTCTCCTCGCGCTCCTGCCGCACACACACGCAACCAACAAACACAGCGCACACAAAAATGTCATACCTATACTTTCTTGAAGTTGTACAAGACAGACCTGCAAGCCTACAGCTCTGCTTCAAATGTTGATCTGGGTGGCTTCCGAGGCTCAATTGCCGTCACAACTTATGCATAACCATACGCAGCAATGCAGAGTACCGATATGACGTCCCGCCTCTTGCACACGAACCGTCTACATACACGTACTGCGAGCCTATTCATGTGTACACGTTTATGGTTGGTAGATGAAGGCATACACTGAGCAAACGGGTCCATGGGGGGCACATCCGTACTATTTGGTAGTATAGGCTCCAAACCTGAGTAGCTGCTACATACTAATACATACTGAAAGTACTTTGTAGTTACATCACACACTTCATGTACTTGGAAGTATGTTCCAGCCCTGAGTAGCTGCAACTTGAGCCGCACGCGCCTTGAAGCGGGACACCAGGACGTCGCAGCAGTTGCCGCACAGGAGCTCCAGCCGCTCCGCGCGCGTTGTCACGACCGCGCGCACCACGCGCACCGCGCTGCGCCGCACCTGCTCAGCAGAACAGGCGGAGGGGGGTGAGGTAGCTCGTCAGCATGTGTAACTGTAAGAGCAAACATGCGAGTCAGAGTATTTCGCCGCGTACTGAAAGTAGGGGTCGTTGATGTGGTGTGGGAAGTGGCCTTCGTCGTGCTTGGTTGAGGAGGAGTGCATAAAGTGACACCACAGGAACTCGGATGTAGTTGGCACCACGGGCACGGTTCTATGCGCACTGCTGGTCAAGCGTCTGCAGCCTTTCCAACAAAAGCTGTGTTTTGCGTGAACCAATGTGCTTGTCTCTTGGTGTATTGTCAGTGTCGTCTCAATTATAACGTAGGAAACATGAAAAATGATAATCGGAACACGAATCACCCAGTCAGTTTCTTGAAAGGAGGTAAGTCAGATAAACTGGCAGCAACACGAGACGGCTGTGCAAAATGTGCTGCACCATGGTGGGGGCGCGGTCGATGCCTGGCGCTGGAAGAGCGCCGACTGGGTGCGGCTGGCTTCAGACGCATATGTGACCTGTACTTTTATTAAACTCCGCTTAGGGCGCGGAAAGCACTTTGCACACGGCGCGTGTGACCAGAAGAAGATCAGACAGGTAGCGAAAAAGCTGGCAATGCTCAGCACTGCGTACTCCAAGGGAAGCCTGGCATGTTGCCAAAGCACTACTCTAGCGGATTACAGCCCCATGTCCCAGGGGACCATGACCTGTACATATCCGTTTGTGTATGAGTGTGTTTTGTACCTGGTGACATCACTGGTGCAAAGGCAGCTGCGGCAACCCCCACTGCAGCTCCTGTCGCGCACTCTGTGCCTGCAGCAGCATTTCGTATGGGGCATGTCGCCATTGTCCCAAGCAATGCTGCCTGAGATACCGCACCTGATTTCCTCCTCCACTTCACTTTCCCCATGTATCCAGAAGTTGTTGAACCCGCAGTGCACCTTTCAGCCCGGCACGTCATCATAACACCCCAAAGTAATCCTGCATGAAGCCACCCCCCTCAGTAGTAACGCCCTGCACTTCAACCGTCCATGTTTAGTTCTGCACTTCGACTGTTCATTAGTACTTCATAATCTCCACAGTTCGCACACACGTTCCAGCTCGTGTCATCATCGTCCGAGCTGCCGACAATGTCATGCTCCATGAAGTCCTCGTCCTCCTCCTCGCTGCCGCCGCCTCCTCCCAACTTCAGCTTTGAACTTGAATATTTTTCTAAAACCCCAAGCTCAATCCCCACGCACTTCAACAGTTCGTTTGTACTTCTAGGTAATTGCAAGTCCAACGCACCTTCCAGCTCGTGTCATCACCGTCTGAGCCGCCGCCAAAGTCATCCTCCATGAAATCCTCCTCCTCCTCCTCGCCGTCGCCTCCGCCTCCAAACTTCAACTTTGAACTTCAAGTTTGCCTGAAATGAAACCCCAGCCCCCTCAAACCCCCCTGCACTTCAACTGTCCATCTTAAAAAAAAACTGTACTTGCATGTCCCACGCACCTTCCCGCTGGTGTCATCATCATCCGAGCCGCCGCCAAAGTCATCCTTCATGAAGTCCTCCTCCTCCTCCTCGCCGTCACCACTTCCTCCTCCTAACTTCAACTTTGAACTTCAACTTTATATCTAAAACCACAAGCTCAATTCCCCCGCACTTCAAATGTTTGTGTATAAATATGTCCCACCTTCCAGCTCGTGTCATCATCGTCTGTGCCGCCGCCAAAGTCATCCTCCATGGAGTCCTCCTCCTCCTCCTCGCCGTCGCCGCCACATCCTCCCAACTTCAGCTTTGAACTTCATTTTTTCCCTAAAACCCCAAGCTCAATCCTATGCACTTCAACAGTTTGTTTGTACTTGCAGGTGATTGCAAGTCCAACGCACCTTCCAGCTCGTGTCATCATCGTCCGAGCCGCCGCCAAAGTCATCCTCCATGAAGTCCTCCTCCTCCTCCTCGCCGTCGCCGCCGCCGTCGTCGCCGTCGCCGTCATCGCTGTCATACGAGTAGTTGGGGTCGTAGCGCGCAAAGCGCAGGACCACGTCCGTTATGGCGTCCAGGTGCTGCCGCCGCCGCCAGAATACACACAAACACACAAAGGCAAAGGAATTCACATATATATACTTCACGAAGTATATATGTGTGGGGTGATACACTGCACGCGTCCAGGCGCTGCCGCCGCCCGAACACACACACAAACACAAACACAGCACACACGCACACACAGGCACAGGTGTGTACATGTGGAGTGATACACTGCAGTGACCAGGTGCTGCCGCCGCCCAAACACACACACAAACACACACATAAACACACGCAGGCACATGTATGTGCATTTGGGGTGATACACTGCACGTGTCCAGGCCTGCCGCCGCCGTAAAACACACACACGAACACATAAACCCAGGCAGGCACATTTATATGTACGTGTGGGGTGATAGGGCGCAAGTGGCGCAGGAGCCAGCAGCAGCAGCTGCTGCTGCAGCTGCGTGCGCTGAGCCTCCGCGCCCCCGGCGCACCACACATGCTTGCTCAGCAAGCCGTGTAGCAATAACATAAAACCGTTTGCCTGGCACCTGCGTGACAAGTGCCGGGTACCCTGTCGGTGTTTCATCCGCAGTAGTGGCGGTCAGCACCAGCGCGCTCGCCCATGCGACACTGTGCCTGTTGCTGGCCTACAGGTGGTGCGGCCGGCACGTTGATTGGTGGCTACAAATGTACCAGAACCAAAAAAACTGCAGAAGCCTTGCGCGCGCGTACAGCAGATGGCAATGGAGAACTACAGCTGCAGCATGGTTGACATTGGTGGCGATCGAAGGCATTCATCCACAGAATGCTGAAGCTGAACCCTGGCGCCAGGCGCACAGCTGAAAAGGCCAGGGCAGACCCATACCTTCAACTGCACCACCAGGTTAGCCAATCTGTGCTAAAGAGCGCAAGAACAAGGGCCTTGCGCTCTTTAGCACAAATTGGCTAACCTGGTGGTGCAGTTGAAGGTATGGGTCTGCCCTGGCGGCCGTGGGCCTGTCACCAGGGTTGAGCTTCAGCAATCTGTGAATGGAAATTGTCGCCGATGTCACCCAGGCTGCAGTCGTAGCTCTCCAATTTCATGCACACGTGTGTGCGAACAGCATTAGTGCCGACGCATGCCTGAGTGCGGTGCACACGCGGCATGAGTCTAGTTAATGTATCACCAGTACACTAGTTTCTAAAATACCCCCTCAGCACCGTTGTGCTTCCATTCTACTTCAAATTCAGAAGTACGTCGAAGTTGAGGCATGCCCACGGTACTGTCTGGCGCCAACACCACACACGGCTGCCGCGCCTAACTGCCTGCGCCCTCGGGCCTACCTGCTCAGCGCATGGCCGCGCTCACACGCGTGCTCAGCAGCCCCCACACCGCACTCGCTGCTCAGCGCACAGGTGCCCCAGAAAAACTCACCGGCGTGACCTCGCGCGGGCAGCGCAGGACAAAGGACTCAAAGCCCTGGAATGCATGCTTAGCAGCCCGCAGTGCATTAGCTGCTCATTAGCTGCTCAGCAGCACACACAGTGTGCAGTCGCTGCTCAGCAGACTGGTGCCCCACAAAAAACTCACCGGCGTCACCTCGCGCGGGCAGCGCAGCACAAAGGACTCAAAGCCCTGGAAGCAGTTGTCGCGCAGCTCGCTCGCCGCCTCCGTGTGCAGATCCTCATTGTCCACGTCGCCGCAGAACTTCAGGAACAGGGGGACGACCGCGTCCAGGTGGCGCCCCAGGCGGAAGCCCACCGTGCGGCTGATGGTGCCGATCGCCTGCGTTACGTGTGGCGCGTGCAGCATGGCGGTGAGGGGGAGGGACTGCTGAGCAAGAAGCAGCAGTGTTGCTCAGCAGCAGTGCTACTGAGTGATGCAGGGCTGCTGGGGGCGGCAGCGTGTCAAGCGGCGTGCATACAGGGGCGGTCAGGGACGGGGTAGGCGGGTGGTGGCGCTGCTGAGCAGCTAGCTGCAGTGCTGAGGTGTGGTGTTTTTCGAAGTATGCGGAGGTAGTGGGCGGAGGGCTGCGCCGCACAGCGGCCTCAAACCAATGGGTTCTCCGCCGCGCAGTCCCATCTCAGCAGAGTTGAGTGAGCCTGCTATTTTACACATTTCTGGTGGTGTTCGACAGCGCATGAATTTGCATTATACGCCGTACAGCAGGGAGTATGTACACACGGTGCACCATGTAGTATAGCATATACAGAGGGACGTCTTTACACGGCAAATACGCCGCATATCGCGTCTTTGGGCGTATAAATATGTAGAAACACGTCGTAAATTGTGTAATGTCCCAGTATGAAATGCCTGATACACTGTGACCCATTACTGCACATGTCACCAGTGTACCGCATGGGCACCACACCGCGCCCCCCCGTACACACACCGCCAGCAGCCGCTGGCAGACGTGCTCCACAGATGCACAAGGGGGGGGGGCGAGGAGGGGAGGGGGGGGGGGGGGGGGGGGGCTACCTGTTTGAGCGTGCGCACGACATCCGGGCGCTCGCTGGCCTTGATCTGCGACAGCAGGTGCACGATGAGCTTGTTGAGGAGCGCGTCAGAGATGACGACGGCAATGGCGCCGAGGCATGCCGTGGCGCGCTTGCGCACGACGGGCTTGTCGTGGCCGAGCTGCACCAGCAGGACCTCGATGACACGGCCGTGCTCCGGCTCCACCTCGTGCCCGAAGCGCCGCATCAGGTCCGTCAGGTTGTCCAGGCACTCCAGCTTCACCTGGGATCGCGCCGCGTTGACGTTTCAAGTGCGATGTTTTGTGTTAGTTATAGAGACATGTGCGCGCCGGCTATATTATATACCGGCAAATGCATCAGGTCCGTCACGTTGTCCAGGCACTCCAGCTGCACCTGGCGCCGCGCCGCGTTGTGACGTTCAACAGGTGCAGGCACTCCAGCTGCACCTGGTGCCGTGCCGCGTTGACGTTCAACAGGCGCAGTTTCTATTGTGTTAGTTATAGAGACACGAGGTCATGTGTGCGCCAGCTATTTTACTTAGAGTATGTAAGAATGTAAGATGTGTCAGGTTGGCCAGGTGTCCAGGCACTCCAGTTGCACCTGGCGCTGCGCCGCGCCGACGTTTCAAGTGCATTGTTGTGTGTTATTTATAGAGACATGAGGTCATGTGCGCGCTGGCTATACTATCCTTCGAAGTATATACTTCAAAGTATTGGGGGGTCAGGCTGTCCAGGCCAGGCACTCCAGCTACACCTGGCAGTCGACATCCAACAGGTGCAGTTTGTGTCAGTTATAGAGACATGAGGACATGTACCCGCTGGCTATGCTACGGAGTATATTCACAAGGGTCAGTCTCTGCGGTCTGCGGCAGCCGGCTGGCACAGCGGTGGCACGTTCCGATGTGAAGTTCAAGGTTGGAGGGGCGGGGGGGGGTGTTGAAGTTGCGCCGGGTGGCGCCGTGCCGGTGGCGTGTGCCCGGCTGCTGCTGTTGGCAGCGGTTCGGCTGGTGGGCAGCGCACCATGCGTGGCCATGTGTGCGTGCACATCCTGCGCTCCGCAATGATGAAGTTGAATGTTGAAGTTCAACGTAGGGCGCAGACACGAAATGCATTTCTGGCATATGCTAGAGCTTAGGCGCGTGGTGCCGGTGCTTCGCAGAGCGGCAAACGGCAACGGCACAGGTGGTGCGCAGCACCAAGACATGGTGAGGTGTGCACACGTCCTGTCTCAGAGGCAGTTGTGCCACCACCAGCCTTGCTAGCACTGTTGCAATTTCCTTAAGACATGCAAGTTGAAGTTATGGACACCGCAGTGCCCGCACTATACCGTAATTGGTTCATTTTAGAAGAGAGCATGGCGGTGGTGCCCGTTCTGCTGAGCTACCTCACCTCCTCGGTCTGCACGCCGCCCAGCAGCCGTGGCGTGAGCCTCTTGGCCACGGACGAACCCATGGCCTCGGGCACATCGGACACGATCGTCTTGAGCCCGATGGAGTAAATGTCCCTGAGCTCCGGCTTGCCCTCCAGGATGAGGCTGCACAGCTTGTCGCAGATCTCGCCCACCTGCGTGGTGTGGCGCGGACCGCTATGCAGTGTCATATCTTTGCGAAAAATACCTAGTATTCTAGGAAAATCTGACAAAAAACACCTGCAGGCACGCTCAGCAGCAATCGTGTCATGGACGCGCCCTTGTTGGATGCACCCCGACACGCTGGCGGTGTGCAGACACGGAGGTTCGAGGACACGAAGGCTAGTGAAGCTGGCGGCTGGCGTGGTTGTCGCGCTGCTGTGGTGTGGGTGGCTCACCTGCGCCTCCTGCACCTTCTTGAGCAGGATGCCCAGGCACTTGACGGCGATGCCCTGCACGTCGTTGGAGGAGTCGTCCAGCTGCTTGAGCACCGCAGCGCAGATGCGCCTCTCCAGCTGCGGCTCTATCTTCACGTCCTTGCTGAGCTCCGTGCACAGGTCGCTGGTGGCCATGTACCTGCGGCGGCAGCCACGCGTCAGGCAACAGCATTTCAAATTGCAGCACCACCCAGGTTTTGTGACTTCATCGAGCTGCAACGCTGGAGGCAGGGTGACTCCGGCTTCTCTGGCGCCCACACCAAAGACCACTGCCGCTGCCTGGGCTGCCGTGCGTGACAGCCACACACCGGTACGCGATGACGCAATCCGCCGCAAGCCCACAGGAGCACCAGCGCTGGTGCTTGGAGCCACCTACCTCTCATCTTTGTCCCAATCCGATGTCTTTTCCAGCAGGTTGTGCAGTGTCTGTGCCGTGTTCTGAACCATAACTGCCTGATGCCTGGCAGCAAGGCCTGGATCCACGCCCTTCACGTGACGCCCTGGCTGTGCCACAGGGTGTGCCTGCACCCACACGCCACGCGGTCGCTCCTGCCAGCAGCTGGCTATGCAAAAGTGATGCTATCTCTTTTCAATCCTTGCGAACGCGCTTTCGTCCTGCAGCTGCTGAGCAGGCACATTGACTCGGTGCTGCTGAGCACCTGTGTGACTCGGTGCTGCTGAGCCCACAAGTCTGCTCAGCAACAAATCTCGGGACAATCGGCCCAACTTCCTCGATCTACCCGAACTACGAGGTTTCAAGCAATGCGCAATGCGCAAAATTGGTTGCTTGCACAAGCAAGGGGACGGTACCCACAAGGCGGCCGCTATCGATGAGCATGGCGCCGTCTGCTGCCCCCAACGGGCCATGCAAGCACGTCGTGGCCCCCCACGAGGCGGCAACGATGAAGATCACGCTGGCTGGCGTCCTTGACGCAGCCAACTTCACCAGCTTGGAGAGGCCTGTGCAGGTCAAGGCACGGTGGTGGCGGGAGGGGGAGGTGCCGCCAGCTGATGCCATTGTGGTACACTTCATGCGGCACGGTGAGGGCGTCCACAACGTGTGGGGGGCGGAGTGGGCCAAGGCGGGCAAGCTGGTGAGGTGATGTGTACGCGATATATCCTCAACCAACTGGTCAAAAAGTGCGTTGGCATAGATCTGTCAAAATCTATCTAGTGTGGTAACATTGAAAGGCAACCACTGTACTTGAAGAAGTAAAGCATCGCCAGCGTCAACCACAACTTGCGGGGCTGTGCCATGCGCACATAATTACAGAGGTGTATCGCTCCTAGATGAGTTTTCTTTTGTCCATGCGACGTAGTGCACACCTTCGGTCATCCAGCAGCCGGCTATTGATGATCTTCCTAAGTACGGTAGGTCAACACATGCGCTTCACGCTTTGACAGCTAGATACGACACCTGCACCCCCGACCTTGCAGATTCGTTTATTCGTGACGCTCCTGGTACTGCAACACATGAAGCACAGCGCCCACATCAACATGTCACCCCTCCTGACAGTCTCACTTTCCGCAAGGCTGCAGCTGCACTGAAGCCTCCCCCCACCCACCCCTGCCCATTTTTCCCCTCCGCCCCCCTTTCCCCCTTCCCCCTTGCCATCATCCCTCTTCAGGGCAGCCCATTCACCGACCCAGGGTGCCCCGAGGACGCCCACCTCACACCTCTGGGCCGCTCCCAGGCCGCCGTGGTGTTGCCCGTCATGCAGGACCACTTCTCCCGCGCAACGCCTGAGGCCCCCGCCACCGTGTACGTGAGTCCCCTCAGGAGGACGGCAGAGACGGCCCTGGCGGCGACCGAGGGGCTGCCGGTGCGGTACGTGGCCCACGAGGACCTGCATGAGCGGGGCGGGCTGTACCGCTGCGACAGGTGCGATTGCTGGCGGTCACGGTTGTCGTGTAATGGTCGGTGCTACTAGTGGTGCATGTATGGTGTGTGGTTTACCAGATAGTCTTAAGCAGTGGCACGGATTGAACATGGGGCCGGTGGTAGTGTGGTTATGAAACTTGGTGTTGTGCATCGTGGGATGTACTTCTGAAGTATACTTTGAAGTACGAAGTACTTCAGAAGTACTACTAGTAGTATACTTTAGTACACGGGTTGAACATTGGGGAAGGTGTGAGTACGATTCTGAAACTTGTGGTTGTGCATCGTGGGATGTATTTACTACTAGTACTCGCTCAGCAGCAGCAACAGAATCAAGTTTTTGGAGCACGATTTGGGCAATGCCACGCAGTACATGCCAAGTATATGCAGACGCAACGCGAGCTTTTACCGTGCATTAGGTGGGGGGCACAATCCCATACACTGCTCACCAGCAGCATTGACGAAGTGCACGAGAGCTCTGAAGTAGGAAGACACACATCATTGCTGACCAAACATAACCTGCAGGTGAGAGTTGCGTATCTGCGCAGTTGTGGATGACCTACAGTGTCTGCAAACAGTTAGAGGACGACGTTTGATACATGCGCACCCACGCTGCACACACCGCCGACAGCGGCACCACCTGGTACGCCCAGAGTTCCTGCCAGACTGCCTTATTGATTAGGGCGGCGCGGTGACAGCGGCAGCGTGGCGGCCGCCCCGACAAGTGCGTGCCCGACATACAGACAAAAGCGGTGCTCAGCAAGGCGCGGGAGAACTGAACGAAGGGTTCGTATGTATGCAGCAATAGGGGCTTTTATGAAGCGGGGCATGAGCCGTAGGCAGGGCGGCAAGGAGCGGTAGCGTAGCGCAGCAGCACCCTAGGACACCTATGGGTAGGGCCTAGAGGCCGCATCGCCATCACAGGTTGAGAAGGTGTCAAAACAATGACCCCGCCATTTTGCTGCTGCTGGTGAAGGGGTTTGACTTTTTGGACCAGACGTCACGGGCCAGGACACACACCAATGCCAGCCACCAGCGTACGTTATCGCTTGCTTTCCACTGCATCTGCCACTCCTTCTGAGTGTGTCAGCAGCGCGCTGGCCGCTGTCAGCCGCCAGCCCCCCCGGGAGCCACCCATCTGCCAGCACGCCTCACACCTTTGAGCCACCCTGAACGAATTGGATTCTGCTGAGCTAGGCAAAAGAACGCTCCTGAAGAAGACGGTTCAGATGAGCCGTGTAGAAAAGTGGGGAACCGTCATGGGCAAGCGCGACAGGCTCCGAAGTGCCACTCGGCCGGGTGCTCAGCAGCAGTTCTTCTAAGAAAAAGTCGAGCCAACAAGGTTTCCCCACTTTTGTACCACCCTTGTTGGGTTCCTCTCACGAAAACCAATCGATTGAGCTACTGCTGGCTTTGTGAAACATTCAGGGTGGCGAGAAACTTCCAAAATGCCTGGCCATCCTCGAACTGTTTGCAGACACTGTAGTGAAATTGAAAACCAACATGTCTGGTTTGTGATGTCCATGCTATGAGTTCCTGCGTACACCTCAGTCGTAGTGGGTGTGCTGCTAATGTGTGTTGAGGTAATCTGGCACTGCAGCACACATTGTGTATTGAATGTGCCGCACTACCGTGTGTACAATGCATGTGTGTAGTGTAAACAACGTGTCAGTAAGTTCGTCACAGGCATCAGTACTAGTGTTGTGAGCTGCTAGCGGCTTAGCGTCAGGCTTGGCTCAAACCACCAAGTCGCCAAGCCGAGGCGAAGGCAGGGCGGCTTGACGGCTTCAGATTAATTCTGCTTAAGACGGCCTGCAGCGGCAGCTGAGCACCTGCGAGCACCTGCGATGGGCAGCCATTGCCCTTTGCTGGACACCTGTACCGTTCACTCCCAGTTTCGACAAGGCGGCGGGCTGCTTAGCAGCTGCGTGAGAGCACATGTATGCTGAGCACTAGCTCGTGCAGGAGCTGAAGCCGGCCAAGCCCACGAAGCCGGCCCCGACCCCCGTACCACAAGCCGTGAGCCGCCGACAGAGGCCGGCTTACAACATCAATCAGTACCAAACACATGACTGCTCAGCGCCCACTGCACTGGCGCCGTCCCTATCCCACCGCCGCAGACGCCTGCCCACGCGGGAGCTTGCCACGCAGTACCCCCAAGTTGATTACTCCCTCGTGCAAGCAGCAGAGGACCCGCTCTGGGGCGACGGAAGCGCGCGCGAGCCCTCGGCAGCAGTGCTGCGCCGCGCGTACGCGTTCCTGCTGTGGCTGCGAGAGAGGCCCCCCGCCCACGGGGAGCACGTGCTCGTTGTGACGCACAGCTCGCTGCTGCTGCACATGTTCAACGGCGTCCTGGTCTGTGTGGACGCGCCCGAGCTGCAGGAGTGGTTCTGCACGGGCGAGCTGCGCTCCGTTGTTCTGCAGTTCTGAGCGCGCCCGCGCGGGGTGCACATCGATGCCGGTGCAGGCGACGGCAGGCGTGTGCGTGACCAGACTAGCTCGGATCAGAGATGCTCAGTCGTGGACCAAACCCGGAAGGTCTCCTGGCACAGTCGCAAGCACAGTCGGAGCAGGGGAAGTGCGACGGCACAAAGCTGAGTGTCCTTGGGCGTTTGGCCCAGCGCTGTGACACCCGTATGCTATAGCGCCGGCACTGTACTGTAGCAGCGCTTTGTGAATCAGCTCCGGTACCGGTGCGGCGGCCAGCACCGGTGCTGGTAGCGCGTGTGACTGCTGGCGCCAGTGCCACGAGCTGAGGCCGCTGTTCAGCCCAGGTGGCGACTAGCATTGCGCCAAAACGCGCAAGGCCGTGCTGTGGCTTGCTTAACCGCAGTGGTAGCGCGCTGGGTGTAGTATAGTAACCCCTGCAACTTCCGCAGTTTTCCTTGCGAGCCACAGGTGGCGCCAGAAAAAGTGGCGCAATGCTCAGGATCACGTGTCGGCGTGGCTCTCTTGCTTGTAGCGTACACAGTCGAAGTACATACGAAGTTTGTACAAATAGCGTATGAAAGCATGCGCCAGTCTACCACCTGGATACACAGGAAATGGTGCACACATGTGCAGCATCGCTGTTGATGCGGCAGCCACAGCACGCTTTTGGTGGGTCAGTTACGGTTGGCCGCGGGCGCATGGTCTCTGTCGTAAATATAGGCACTTTGTGCACTTGCCCACTTGGGTACGCTTAGGGTACAAACAACGGGCATGACGGGACAAGGAACTTTCTCAGAGCAGGAAGGTTTTCAGGCACTGTTCCTGGATCGGAGCAACTCCCGCACGGTCGGGGTTCGCAGTTTTCTTCCACAGCGTGCCACAAGTGTGCATGGCTGGCACCTTAATATCACTCTCGCCAAACTACACAGCACCGCCTGGGACAAGCGGCCTCGCAGGCCGCGCTTCCTGCACCCGCTGCCTCCCAATTTCTGTCTGGTCACACAGCTAAGGCAACGGCAGAGTCCCGCGAGCTGCAACGCGGTCAGCAGCAAGCTACTCGGCACCACGGCCAGTAGGACAACGGCTCACATCAACGAGCAACATCGGACAACAACCAGCAACACAAGAAGCCGCGCACACAGGCGCGCAAGCACGGTGAGAAGCGACCGCACCAGCAGCAGCAGCACTTGGTCCAGCACCAGCAGATACAGCAGCAAGCAAGAACAAGCAGCAGTGCACAGGCTCGTAACAAGCGAGGAGCCAGGCAGCACTATAGCACCCACGGCATCACCGGCAGCAGACATCACCACCAGCTGCAGCAGTCCCCCGGGCAGCAGTCTTCACCAGCAGCAGCTAGCACCAGCAGCAGGCATCGCCGGCAGCAATCATCACCACCAGCAGTCCCCGGGCAGTCGTCATCAGCAGCAGCCAACACCAGCAGCAGTCACCACCGACACAGCAGCCACCACCACAGGCGGTCCCCGGGCGGCAGTCGTCACCAGCAGCAGTCACCGCCAGCAGCACTCACCACCAGCATCAGGTTGAGCCATGGAGTACAGCGGCACCGACTCGGAGAACTACGACAAGCGGCCGGGCATGGCTGCCATAAGGCCACTGCACAGGCAGCAGGACATGCAACTCGTGCCCTTATCGGTTGGGTACTTGGAGCTATTGTGGTACCAGTTCAGTTGAGCGGGGGAGGGCACACCCCACATCCAGTTGCCACATAGGTTGAAGCGGGGAGGGCACACCCCACATCCAGTTGCCACATAGGTTGAAGCGGGGGAGGGCACACCCCACATCCAGTTGCCACACAAGTTCAAAGTTGAGCGGGGAGGGCACACCCCACATCCAGTTGCCACATAGGTTGAGCGGGGAGGGCACACCCCACATCCAGTTGCCACAGCGGTTGAAGCGGGGGAGGGCACGCCCCACATGCAGTTGCCACATGGTTGAGCGGGGAGGGCACACCCCACATCCAGTTGCCACAGCCGTTGAGCGGGGGAGGGCACGCCCCACATGCAGTTGCCACACACGGTTGAGCGGGGGAGGGCACGCCCCACCTGCGGTTGCCACACAGTTGAGCGGGGGAGGGCACGCCCCACATGCAGTTGCCAAATACGGGTTGAGCGGGGTTGGGCACGCCCCACATGAGTTGCCACACATGTTGTGCGGGGGAGGGCACACCCCACATTCGGTTGCCAAGTTTTCAAAAGGGGTTACCAGACGGAGTGCAAAGGGCGTGCACAAAGCGCTAGTAGCCACACACACTGCGCATGTTTGATTGCGCATACCGCAGCATTGTTTTGCAGTCAAGACCTCCCACAGCACAT
>JAULBY010035348.1:0-14655 GCA_032358315.1 Ophiocytium majus | reverse complement strand
GAGGTATAATAATATCCTCAACAGAATATAAATCAAATCCTGAGTCGGATTCATAATTATATTTTGGGTCAATTGCGTCAGGGTGGATAAGGTTATACTTTAATGGAGATCGTTCTTTATGTGACCTAATTTCATCTTCCATTGCCAACAAATCAACACCGAATTCAGATTTGATTAAGTCATAATCAATATCCTCATCTTCTTCCTCCTCATGATCACTCATGTTTTGTGATATGAAATCCTTAAGTTGTAGGAGTTTTTCCTGCATCTCATCAAATTCTTTTTGATTTTCCATTATTTTAATTCTTTTAATTTTTTTATAAGCAAAATAATCTGAAAGAGGATTAATGCTCCGTTTTAATTCTTCTACAAGTATTGGTTTTAACCCTAAAGATTCCGGAATATATAAAGAGCTTTCTTCACCTTCTTCTTCCGGTCCGCCAATTAAAAGTGTTTCATATTCTACAGGTAAATATTTGCCAAGGTAAGAAACGTTGTAAGTTATTCCACCCAAATTAAAACGGTTTATAATACGTAATACTTTAGGCATTCAATTTAAAAAATAAATAATTAGAAAATTATGAGCTGTTAATATAAGATGTTTATCGTTATGGTTAAACTTTTTTAACGTTTTATTGTCAAATTATAAGATAAAAGCATTACCTCATTTTGTTTGTAAATATACTTGTTGAAATGTATAAATTATAATTATATTAGTTGTTTATTTTGAAGCACTTAAAATATATATTTTCTGTTTTTATCATTGTAATAATAGTAAGCTCATCTTACTCTCAGCAATTACGATTCAGGCATATTACCAATGAGGAAGGCCTTAGTACAAACTATGTAACATCTATTACACAGGATGATAAAGGCTTTATGTGGTTTGGTACGCAGGATGGTTTAAATAAATACGATGGCTACAGTTTTACTATTTTCAAGAACGATCCTACAACACAAAATTCCCTTTCCAGTTCTGAAATAACCTGCATAAAGCAAATAAAAAATGATCTTATCATTGTTGGAACCCGCGATGGTGTTAATTTTTTTAACCCAATAACTTTACAGTTTATCCGCTTAAATAATTTAAAAGGCACCAATGTTAAGATCAATGCTATTGGTATTTTAAATACCGATAATATAATTTTAGGAAGCGATGAAGGTTTATTTTCAGTAAATGTTACAACAAAAGCTTTTAAAAAGATAGATTTTCCTATTGAAGGCCTCGTAGTTGTTAATGCCATTAAAGAAATTGGAAATAAATATTTTATTGGCACTAAAGAAAAAGGATTATGGTTATTTAAAAATAATAAACTTGAGCGCATTAATTTTGCTGTTCCTGAGCATCTTAATTTTACATTAACCGAGTTGGATGAGATCAATTGTATCCAAGAGTATGCTAATAAACTTTATGTAGGTACTGTGTCTGGAATATTTAAGATTGATTTAGGTAATTATGAAGTGGAAGACAAAATTCTTTTTTCAGAAAAAGAAAATGCCAACCTTAATTTTATAAATAATTTTGTTATTAATGGTAACCGTTTATATGCCGGTACAAATTATGGTTTTGTTATTTACAATCTTTTAAACAGCAAGATCATTAACAGCGAAAATAAAGAAAACGCTAATGCTTTTAGAATAAATGATAATCTTATAAAAGCTGTTTTTTTAGATAACCAGGGCAATACCTGGTTAGGTTCGCAGCTTGGTGGTATAAATGTTTCGTTCTCGCGTTCTATAAAATTTCCTGATTTTGAAGATGATAAGCAACACCAGTTTCAAAATTTATATTGTTTCTTAGAAACTAAGAATGGAGAAACAATGGTTGGTGGAGAACACGTTCTCGCATTTATAAATAAAAATAAAGAAATTACAGATTTCTCTAATATCCTGATAGATAATTCTGCTCTGTCAATATACCAGGAAAGCGATAATGTTTTTTGGATAGGTACCTGGGGTATTGGATTAATACGTTTTGACAGAGCAACAAAACAAACAAAAACTTTTTTGGGTCAAAAATTTGGTGGTACCGTACTTTGTTTAAAAGCTGATGGAAAAGGTAATTTGTATGCCGGAACCTTTGGAGATGGTTTATTTAAAATAGATCTGAAAACATTTGAAACCAAGCATTACGGTGTTAAAGAAGGCTTACCAAATTTAAACATCAATACAATTTTTATTGATTCTAAAGGCGGTGGATGGCTTGGAACTTACGATGGCGGATTAATAAAATTGAAAGAGTTTCCTAAAGCAGATAAGCTAACGATTGAAACAAGTTATAAAAATGAAGGTAAAGCTGAGCATATTGCCACCAACATTGTATTTGGTGTTAATGAAGATGAGAATGGAAATATCTGGGCAACTACATCTGCCGGTTTAAGTAAATTATTGCCAAATAAAACATTTTATAATTTTTATGAAAAAGACGGTTTGCCAAATACGTATTTGTATTCGATCATAAAAGACAGCGTTAATAATTTTTGGATGAGTTCAAATTATGGTATTATAAAATTTGACCCCGTTGGAAAAGAAAGTGAAATTGCTTTTAAAAGTTACGGTGTAAAAGATGGTTTATTAAATACAGAATATAATATTGGCGCGGCCTTTTCTGCGGCTTCGGGTAATATGTACTTTGGTGGTTCTAAAGGATACAATGTATTCAGACCAACATCTATAAAAGATAATTTACATGCCCCCAACTCGTTTATAATTGGGTACAAACGCGGTGGTAAAGATGTAAAGGTAGATTCGTTTATTGCCTATAAAAAATATTTAAAATTAAGCTGGCGTGAAAATTATTTTCAATTCGAATTAGCAGCTTTGGATTATACCGATCCGGCAAAAAATAAATTCAAATATAAATTAGAAGGATATGACAATGATTGGTCTGAGCCAACAAATGTGCGTTATGTATCTTATACAGAATTGCCCGGCGGTGATTATAAATTTCTTGTAAAATCAACCAATAATGATGGCGTTTGGAATGAAACACCTTTTGAGATACACATTGAAGTTGTTCCGCCGTTCTGGAAAACAAAATTATTTTATTTCTTCCTTATCATTTTTGCCGGTGGTGGTATTTATGCATTTACGCAATATCGTACAATGGCCATTAAAAAAGAAAATAAAGTTCTTGAAAATAAAGTAGCAGAAAGAACACGTGAGCTCGAAGAAAAAAATAACGATATCACCAGCAGTATTACTTATGCAAAACGCATACAGGAGGCTATATTGCCATCAAAAGATCAGATCTTTAAGAAGCTTAAAAATGCTTTTATTCTATACCAACCAAAAGATATTGTGAGTGGCGATTTTTATTGGTTTGCCGAAAAGAATGACTGGAAAATATTAGCGGTTGTAGATTGTACAGGCCATGGTGTACCGGGCGCATTTATGAGCATGATCGGGCATAATTTATTACACCAGATAGTTTCAGAAAAAGGAATTGTTGATCCGGCTGAGATCTTAAATAATTTACATAAGGGTGTGCAGGAAGCATTACGCCAGGGGCAGAACGAGATCAATACCAATGATGGTATGGATGTATCGTTAATTGCTGTAAACGATATTACAAAAGAAGTAAAATGGGCAGGTGCTAACCGGCCATTGGTAACTATTGATACAACAGGTGATTTCTTGAAGTTTGATGGAAATAAATTTCCGGTTGGTGGTGCACAGTTAGATATAAATCGTGTATTTACAACACAGGTTATTAAATTAAAAAATCCGGCAATGGCTTATATGACCTCAGATGGATATGCAGATCAGTTTGGGGGAGAAAAGGGTAAGAAATTTATGGTAAAACGTTTTCATGATCTTTTAGGTACAATTCACTTAAAGAGCCCTGAAGAGCAAAAGAAAGAATTGCAGCGTAATTTTGATCTGTGGAGGGCAAATCACGAGCAGGTTGATGATGTTTTGGTGGTTGGAATAGGAATTTAACATAAGAGTTTGGTTTTTAAAATAATTTATTATATTTGTCTAACTTTAAAATTTTATCATGAAAAAAGCGTTTAAAATAGTTCTAGTTTTAAGTTGCGCTGCGTCATTATTTTTTGTAGGCTGCCGTAAAAAAGAGAATACAGAAGTTGATAACGAAACGCAATCAGCAGTAGATAATGCTGTTGCTGACCAGGAATACATGTCAATTGTACCAGCAGTTAACGGTCACGCTATAAATACAAAAGGAACCGGTGGGGTTAATGGTAGATTAATGTCGCCACCTGCCTGTGATACTTTAGTTTGGTTAACGAGATCAGCTACATTACAAACAGATACAGCTTTAGATGTTAATGGTAAGTATAATGTTGCTCAACGATACGAATTAAATCTTTTATCAACCTGTCCTGCGTCTTTTACAGATGCAAAAGTAAGATCAGGGTTATGGAAGATCAGAATTACCGGACCTTTAAAAAATGTTGGTAGCCAAATGATCCTTAAATTAATTAACCACAAAGCTTCAGGTATTGGTTATGCTTGTGATAGTATCGTTGTAACTACGGTTGCTTCAAACACAGTTAGCAGTACTTATAATATCAAATTAATTAACGGCGTTTGCTCTAGCCCTAACTGGACTATCAAGTATAGCTTTAACAGAACTATTACTAACTACGTACATGGTAATCCTGTAAATACAGATCCTGTTGTTGAAATTTTCGGAACTGCAAACGGTGTTAACCGCACGGGAAAAACTTTTACAGTTGATATCCCTGCTGGCAGCCCAATGGTTAAACATAAAGGATGTCAGTTCGTAGATAAAGGTATTTTAAATCTTACCCCGGAAGGCTTCAAAACAAGAATTGTTGATTTTGGAAATGGTGCTTGTGATGATGATGCCACATTTACAGTTAACGGTAGCACAGTAGCATTTAAATTAAAATAAACTGTTGGAAACGTTAACAACAACCCGGGAAATGGTAGATGTATTTGACATATATAACAAAATGGAGCGAAATAATATTTTGCTTTCATTTAAAGGTGAAATAACATCTGACCTATTAACATCCATTCTTCAGATCATGGAGAATAAGATGGAAAACATGCAGGAAGAGCCTAAGATGAAGAAAAAGGTGTACAACGTTCTGGTAGAATGTTTACAGAACTTATATCATCATTTAGATGATTCTTCTAATTTCACAGGTGATAGTAATCGCTCGGCTATTTTTATGATAGGTAAACTTGAAGGAAAATATTCTATATTTACCGGCAATTATATTTTAAATGAAAATATAAACGGCCTTAGAAGACGTCTTGATGAAGTTAATACTTTAACCAAGGAAGAATTAAAGGAATATTATAAAAAGGTGCTTAACAACGGCGAAATGTCGTTAAAAGGCGGAGGCGGTTTAGGGATGATTGATATTGCCAGAAAAACTGGTGAAAAATTAGAGTACGAATTTTTGGAAATTGACAATAAAGTTTCTTTCTTTACACTTAATATAAAAGTATCACAACAAAATTAAAAAATACAATTATGGACAAATACGCTATCGAAGGCACACCAAAAACACCAAGTATCAGTTTTGACTTAAACGGTGGAATTTTAGAGATTAAAGGACGTTCAATTCCTGAGAATTCTATTGAATTTTACAAACCTTTAGTGGATGCATTAGATAAATACTCTAGCGCTGCAAAAAGTGCTACAACTGTTAATGTACAGTTAGAATATTTCAATACATCTTCTTCAAAATGCATCTTAGATGTGTTTAAGAAGTTAGAAGGTATTAACAAAGGTGGTAGCGCTGTTACTATTAACTGGCATTATGAAGAAGATGATGAGGATATGTTAGAAGCGGGCGAAGATTACCAGGCGATCATCAACGTACCATTTAAAATGGTAATGGTTAACGAATAATATTTTATTTTTTCCAAATATTACCCCGCCGTTTGGCGGGGTTTTTTTGTTATATACCAATGCAATCTGTTTTTGTTTTCAAATGCAAATTGTTTGGTAATACACAAAGTGCAATCGTTTTTTTACAAAAACTCAACTACTTTCCGTATATTTGCTACCTTAAATTTTAAGATTCATGACAACCAAAATAGTAGAATTATTGGGCGCTAACGCCAACAATTTATTAAATCATACCTGCAAAACTATTTCAAAAGAACACATTCATTTACCGGGAAACGATTTTGTTGAACGCATGTTTGCACCAACTAACCGTAACCCTCAAGTACTTAGAAGCCTTCAACAACTTTACAATACAGGAAGATTGTCAGGTACCGGTTACATGAGCATTTTACCGGTTGATCAGGGCATCGAACACAGCGCAGGTGCGAGCTTTGCCCCTAATCCAATTTATTTTGACAGCGAAAATATTGTGAAATTAGCCATTGAAGGTGGCTGTAACGCAGTAGCATCAACCTTTGGCGTATTAGCATCTGTTTCAAGAAAGTATGCTCACAAAATACCTTTTATTGTTAAGATCAATCATAACGAATTTTTAACTTACCCAAATAAATTTGACCAGATCATGTTCGGTTCTGTTGAAGAAGCCTGGAACATGGGCGCAGTAGCAGTTGGAGCAACCATTTATTTTGGCTCTCCTGAATCTTCGCGTCAAATTATTGAGGTTGCACAAGCATTTGAAAGAGCGCACGAGTTAGGAATGGCAACCGTTCTATGGTGCTATACCCGTAACAATGCTTTCAAAAAAGACGGTGTGGATTATCATACTGCTGCCGATCTTTCATCACAGGCAAATCATTTAGGGGTTACAATTCAAGCAGACATTATCAAACAAAAATTATCTGATAAAAATGGCGGATACAACGCTATCAATTTTGGCAAAACACATCCAAAAGTTTATTCAGAATTAACTACCGATCATGCTATCGATCTTTGCCGTTACCAGGTTGCTAATTGTTACATGGGTCGTTTTGGTTTAATTAACAGCGGTGGCGAAAGTAAAGGCGCTACAGATCTTTCAGAAGCCGTAACAACTGCTGTGATCAATAAAAGAGCAGGCGGACAAGGTTTGATCAGCGGCCGTAAAGCATTCCAAAAACCAATTGCTGAAGGCGTTCAATTACTGAACTTAATTCAGGATGTGTATTTGGATAAGTCAATTACTATAGCTTAATTTTTATTTTTAGAATAAAATCTAAAAATCATAAATCTAAAATATTAAATAAAATGGGTTGGTTTAAAAGATTAAAAGAAGGTATAACAACTTCTACAAAAGAAAAAAAGGAAACCCCTGAAGGCCTTTGGTACAAATGCCCTTCGTGCAAAAAAATAAATACGGCACAAGAGCATGCTGCAAATAAATATGTTTGTACAGAATGCGCACATCACGAACGTATTGGAAGCAAAGAATATTTTGAAGTAATTTTTGACGACAACCAATTTACTGAGCTTCACGAAAACCTTGTAAGTGGTGACCCACTTGAGTTTACTGATACTAAAAAGTATACCGACAGATTAACAGATACGATCAAAAAAACAAATTTAAAAGACGC
The DNA here is from genome assembly GCA_032358315.1 of Ophiocytium majus. NCBI lineage: Eukaryota > Xanthophyceae > Mischococcales > Ophiocytiaceae > Ophiocytium > Ophiocytium majus. Next base: position 7,191 of record JAULBY010035348.1, on the reverse strand, counting down.
TTTACGTAGCGCTTATGGTAAAGTAAACGGTAACGATCTTGTTATTTGTTGCATGGATTTTAGTTTTATAGGCGGCAGTATGGGAAGCGTTGTGGGCGAAAAAATTGCGCGTTCAATTGATTTTTGTCTTAAAACAAAAACACCTTTATTGATCATTTCAAAAAGCGGTGGCGCACGTATGATGGAAGCTGCATTCTCGTTAATGCAAATGGCTAAAACGTCTGCAAAATTAAGTCAGTTGGCAAAAGCACAAATACCTTATATTTCTTTATTAACAGATCCTACAACCGGTGGTGTAACGGCTAGTTATGCAATGCTTGGCGATTTAAATATCGCTGAACCTGGCTCTCTTATTGGATTTGCAGGTCCGCGTGTAGTAAAAGAAACAATTGGTAAAGATCTTCCAAAAGGATTTCAAACCGCAGAGTTCGTTTTAGAACATGGTTTTCTTGATAAAATTGTACCACGTACCGAGCTAAAGGATAAGCTGGGTGCGTTGTTGAAGATGTTTAAGAATTAATACAAAATCTGATATTCTTACGATCCCAAAGGCTAGTTAGGTCTTTGGGATTTTGTTTTTCACTCATTTATTCTCGCGTTTCACCCTATTTTACTGATTTTTAACAACTTACATTCTAAAAATTACCCAACTTTTAGCTATCTTTAATCGTATTAATATATAGAGAATCATCTATGAATATTACTCCCGAAATTATTGCCATGTGCGTAAAGCAGGATCGCAGGGCGGAGTATGAACTATATAAACTTTCTTACAGCTACTTAATGAGTATCTGTATGCGTTATAACAAAGATAAAGATACAGCTTCTGAGATCCTGAATATGGGCTTCATGAAGATCTTAAAGAATGTTCACTTATATAAACCGGAGATCCCTTTTAAAGTTTGGATCCGCCGTATTATGGTTAACACATTAATTGATGAGTACAGAAAACAAAAACGTGAAAAAGAACGCGTTTCTTATGTTGATGAATATTACGACTCAACCGATTATGCAGATGTAAATGATGCTTTAAGCAACATTAGCTGCAAACAAATTTACGAGGAGATAAATAAATTGCCGCAAGCTACAAAACAAGTATTTAACTTATATGTGATTGATGGTTATTCGCACAAGGAAGTAGGCGAGATGCTTGGTATTAGCGAAGGAACTTCGAAGTGGCATTTAAATGCGGCAAGAGAAAAATTAAAAGAACAAATAGGAAAAAACATATTAATTAGAGTGTAAAGAAAAGAAAGATGAACCCAGAACAAAAGTTTGATAAGATTATCAGAAAAAAAGTTGACGAAGCGGAATTCCCTTTTGATGAGCAGAATTGGAATAAGCTGAGCGAACAATTAGACGCCGAAAGAAGGCTTGCTGCCAGCCGTGGTTGGGGTAAATTCCTTTTCTTAGGATTATTGTTCCTTGGTATCACTTCTGCAAGTATTGCCTTGTATAAAATTCAGGGCCCGCTTGGTATTAAAGATGAATTGGCAAACAATTCTTCTACTGATAATAACGGTTCATCTGCACAAGCCCAAGGTGTAAACGGAAAAAATAAAAACAGTAATAATAATAATTCAGATAACAATTTATTGGCTTCAAATAATAGCAGCGAACCGGGAGTTGCAAATTATTTAGCCAATAACTCAAGCAACACAACTACTTCTATAGATGGATTAAATAATACAAGTTCAAATCTTAACAATGTTAGCGCAAAAGAAAACAGCGCTGTTAATTCTGCAAATGTAAATTCAGATAATTCAAATACTTTATCTGATGTAAATGCAAATTCAGAAAGTAATTCTGCTGCTAACAGCAATCTTAATTCTTCAAATGCTAAGTCGGGTAAAAATTCATCTGCAAATAAAAGCGCTAAAAACAAAGATGGAGCAGGCGATAAAAAAGATAACAACTTTAAAAATGCCGAAAGCAATGATATGACCTTAGGCGAAAGATCAATAAGCGGACTTGCAGGTGCAAAAATGCTTGAGCACAATGTATTGGCAAGAATCGATGCAAAATTAAATATCGTTAATACACCAAGAAATCTTAGACTGGCCGCTCTTAAAATACCAAACTGGTACGACGAAGATTATCACCGTAAAGGAAAAAAACGTAGCAGCTTCTTAAATGCCGAAGCAGGTGGTGCTTTCTTATTAGGCTGGGATTCTAAAGATGGTAAAGATGCCAAAGGTTTAAACTGGTACGCTGGTGTAAACTATGGTAAATTCATAAATAAAAACATTGGTTTTAGTGTTGGTTCACAATTTTACAACATTGGCAATATAAAACAATCTTTTTATGAAAGCTCTAAAGCTGTTTATGGTTTAGGTTCTACTTCTAGCAACACCATTATTACAACACAAGCACTTTATTATTTTTCGGTGCCGCTTAAATTCTATTATTCTGTTACACCTTCTCACCAAATTGGTGCGGGTGTCAATCCAAGCTTTTTATTCAGTTCTAAAAATGTTGTTGAAACGTATCACTTAACGGATGATATTAAATCTAACGAAATAGAAAGCAAAACTTCGGGTATTTACGAAGGTGTAAGGTTAAATAACATTTTAATATCAGCTTTTTATAAAGCAAAATTAAATAAACGTGTTTTCTTAAATGCTGAGGTGCTTTACGGTGTTCGCGATATATTTAAAAATACAAGCTCTAATAATTACGCACAAAAACCTTTAGGCTTACGTGTAGGTTTACAGTACACATTATTTGAGAAATAAAAACAACAGGAAAGAAATAACGATATATGAAAATACATGTACTTTTTGTTTTATTTATTGCATTGATCTTTAACGCATGTAATAAAAAAGCACTTCCACCAAAAGATGAAGAACCTGAACCGGTTTTTTATTTTAAATGCGATATTAGTGGATATCCGGTGGATATTGATGCCGGTGTTAATGCTTATTATATGAAGTCTGCCTACTACCAGGATTCAAATAACGTGTATGTTTTTAAAGGTGAATTAAAACAAAAAGAGTGTACAGATAATTGCGGCTTTGGTTTAACGGTTTTAATTAATGATTATAAAGTTTCAGGCAATAACACAATGTATATTGACAGTACATTAATGCCAATGACTTACCAGTTTAACGATCCAAATATTGAACCCTTATATTACAATGCTACGTTTACTCCGCGTCAAACAACACAAAATGTTACTTATAAATGGACCTTTAGTGATGGCGTAACCTTGAATGGTATTAACTGTACAAGAACATTAAAAACGGATAATAAATACACAGCTACTTTATCTGCTAAAAGTACCATGTTTGGTGATGTTGTGCATACAAATGTATATAGAATTGGTAACCCTGTGCAAACAAATCTTAATATAATGCCGGCTATACCGGGGCCAACCTTCTCTGCAGTTTATAAATTCTCTACTCAAAATTTAACAGGCACGCCTCCTTTTTCTTATAAATGGGATTTTGGTGATGATAATTTCTCATACGATATTGCGCCAACTCATGAATACGCTTCACCCAACCTTTATACTCCTAAATTTACCGTTATAGATGCAAATAATGATACATGCGAGTCATATTACCAACTTCCGGTATTTGCGGGCACATTTGGCGAAGCTAACTTCAACGCCTATTTAAGCCCCATCCAAAATACAAAAGCGCTTTCTGCCATTACTATACAAGTTAACGACCCAAAAGGCGTAGTTTATTCATCTAAACTGGTAAATCAACCAAATGATAGTCATTTTGAAATAGTTTCTGTAGAAAACTATAAAGCGGCTGACAGTAATACCCTGTTTAAGAAAGTTAAAATTAAATTTAGCTGTACCGTGTATAATGGCTCAAATTCTATCGATATAAAGGACGGAGAAGCAGTAATAGCACTGGCTTATAAAAATTAACAGGGCTTACCCAACCTTTTGGTAATACCCTTCGTATTCATAATAAGGTAAACAATTATTGCTGTTCTGAGTACTTGTGTTTAGTTCTGTGTTTAAAGTCAAGATCCCTTTTGCTTTGTGTTGCAAAAGGGATCTTTTTTTTGATCGCCAAAAAAATTAAATTTTTATTATTTAGGCGTGCCCCCTAAGGTCGCGCTTTACGTTTCAATTTTTTTGTTTGTATCCTCACAAAAAAGATTTCCACTGCAATCGCTCACGCAGAAGCGGATACATGATCGGAAACCCCGTTAGGATGCGTAGGGTTTAGCTCTTTTGTCCCATAGTGCAAAAAGCCGCAGCGAAGCAGGGCAGCAAGCCAGTGGCTTGATTAGCCAGCAAGTACGTGGAGAGCAGGCTCAGCCGCTTCGTCAGGCTCAACGCCCAAATAAAAAACATTAAAAAATTTAGGGTGCTTTTAGATACTTCGCTTTTAGCTTGCTTAAAAATTCAGGTGTTACGCCGATATAAGCTGCCACTTGTTTTTGAGGAATTGTATTAATAATGGCAGGATATGTAGTGCAGAATTTTAAATATCTTTCCTGCGCCGTTAAACTCAAATTATCCATTAAGCGCTGCTGAAAAGCAACTAAAGATTTTTCGGTAATGATGCGAAAGAAGCGTTCAAACTTTGGTACTTTTTCATAAAGTTTATCCTGGTCTTTTTTTGAAAGGACTATTACTTCCGTATCTACAATAGCCTCTATATTTAAATTGCCGGGTTTTTGACTCAGCATGCTATACATATCACCCATCCACCAATCTTGCGGTGCAAAGCTAAGAATGTGCTCCACACCTTCTTTATCTACTATATAGCCTCTTAAACAGCCGGAAGTAACAAAAGCCGATTCTTTACAGATCTCTCCGGCTTTTAATAAAAAATGTTTTGCCTTAATGTTTTTTGAATCGAGTAAAGAAACAAAATACTCTTGTTCTGTTTTTGTAAGAGAAATGTGCTTTGAAATATTTTTTAAGATCAATGCGTGGTCCATTATTTACCTGCTTTAACGGGCGCCTGTTTAAAAGGATCCAACTCAGTTAATTCAGCTTTTACATTATCGTACCAACGTGTAATTGCCATTTCAAATGTACCGTTCTTCGTTTCTTTTTTAAATTGTCTGAGCCTGTCTGCCTGGCCTATTTGACTTGCTTTTATCTTTTCATCAAATGTTACCGGGTAAGGATCAAGCTTAGTTTCTGCTATTGCTTTTCTTAATTTACGGCTATACAGTTCGCCAATATCAAACATTACCTGGTAATATTTTAATAACATCTCCGTATCAATTTTTGGTTTAACCCATGAGTTGCGCCAATCAAAAACAGTAACCACGTATGTATTTGAAGAAGAATACTTAGCCGCATTCTTACTTGTTGCAAGTATTCTCACTTCTGCAAATGCATCTGTTGATGCAGTATCGGGCACATCTCCTTTAAAATCGTTCCATGTTAGAGGTTTACCTGCAGACCAATGAATTGTATCATTTTGACAAAATAGTGAAGAAACAACGCATAAAAGCGAAAATAAAATAACAAGTTTTTTCATAGGATTTTAATTATACGAAAGATAAGAAATTATTTATTATTTAATGATAATTTTACAGCCTAAAACGATTTTTATTGGACCGCTACTTTATAGTATATAAACCCTACAAAATGATCTCGCAGTTCGTGAGTCCTTATGTACAGCGCAAACTGGGCGAACTTGATTTTGATTTTCCCGAAGGCACAAATGCTGTAGGCCGTTTGGATGATCATAGCGAAGGCCTATTGATCTTAACAACAGATAAGACGTTAACCAAGCGTTTATTGCATCCTGATAAAAAACACCGGCGCAATTATATTGTACAGGTTGAAAAAGTAATAAGTGAAGAGTCTTTACAAAAACTGCGCGATGGTTTGGATATTCTCGTAAAGCGCAAAGGCCTATACAGAACATTACCCTGCGAAGTTAACCTTATTGACAAACCAAAAAATTTACCGGACAGATTAAAATCTTTCAGAGAAGGTTTACCACAATCGTGGCTGGAGTTTGTTTTAACAGAAGGTAAGAACAGGCAGATACGAAAAATGTGCTCTGCTGTGCGGCACGATTGTAAACGTTTGATAAGAACAAAAATTGAGAATTTGGAATTGGGCAATATGCAGCCGGGTGAAGTGAGAGAGATCGAGAAAGAGAAATTGTTTGAATTGCTTTTATTGGAAAATACGGAAATTATATAAAAACTCTATCTATTATTTTGGGCGTTGCCTGCGGCCCGCGCTTTCCATTTCAATCTTTTTGTTCGTAACCTCACAAAAAGGATTTTCATTACAATCGCTAACGCAAGAATCGTGAACTCAGAAATGTTTAAGGCATAAAATTTGCTTATTATCTTAAAAAAGAACAATGAAACAATATGCATTAGCTGTAGCATTTAGCACTTTTTTTATTCTAAACTACAGCATTAAAGCTCAAAAAAATCAAGCCATGAATAGCAAGATAGAATTATTAAGTCCGGAAGGATTACACAAAAACCCTGCTTATTCGCAGGTAGCAATTGTAGAAGGAAATTGCAGAACCATTTATATTGGCGGACAAAACGCCGTAGATAAAGATGGCAAGGTTGTTGGCAAAGACGATATTGAAGCGCAAGCCAAACAAATATTACAAAATCTTGAAACAGCGGTAAAAGCCGGCGGTGGCGCTTTTGAAAATATTATTAAATGGAATGTATATTTAGTACAAGGCCAGTCTGCCGAAAAAGCTCTTAAGGTTTTCCAGGAACCAATGGAGCGCATGAAAAGTCCGCCATTAATTACTGGAATTTTTGTATCGAGTTTGGCAAACCCTGATTTTTTATTAGAGATGGAAGCTGTTGCTGTTGTGCCGGTGAAATGATCTAATAAACGCAGGTAGCGCGAATGTTAGCTTACTCGTAATTATGGATTAAACTCTTTTTCTTTTCTAAAAGAATAATCTTTTTTGTAGTTGCATTAATGATCAGCGTTGCAGTTGTGCTTACTGTACATCCAGTAGTGTTTTTGCAGTCGCCGCGATTAGTATGTTCTATTTTACAAGATGTAAATACCCATTCACATTTCTCCGCATCAAACTTCACACTCGGCGGACATTGCCAGCTTTTTGTCCAATACACATTTTTTTTCTTTGCAATTTTTATTACGGCGTTACTATCTACTTTAGAAACACAATTGTTTGTTTGCGAAAATACCAAGTTGATGTTTACCAGAATAAATAAAATTAAAAAAATATTTTTCATATTGATATCTTAAAG
>JAULBY010035337.1:0-14655 GCA_032358315.1 Ophiocytium majus | reverse complement strand
GGGGGAGGGGGGGGGGGCAGGGGTGACAGCAGGGTCAGGTGGAACAGGGGTGGTTGATGGACGACAAGAGCGCTCATGTGCTCGATGGGAATGCTGGGCCGGCTGTGGGGGAGGAGGGGGCAGCGAGAGGGGTGACAAAACCCCTGTCAGCGTACAGGGGGGTGCTCTGTAGATGTTAACGATGCTCAAATGCTCAACGGAAGTGCTGGTGCCCCGACGGGAGAGCTGGGTCCCTGGGGGGGACCGGGGGGGGGGGGGGGGCAGCAAAAGACGATGACTTTTGGGTCTGTACAAGGTGCTCGATGCATGACAAAAGGTGCTGTCGCACATGCTAGTATAATGATTAAGTGAAGTACAAACCATGAGGCGCATCTGCTCGACATGCTGCTTCAGCCACACACCATGTTCGCAGGGCTCTCCGCGCGCCAAGCGGAGTTTAATACAAGTACCGTAGGTGCAACGCTGGAAGTTGTTGGTCACAAGTGCCAGGTAACCCATAACATAAATGCATACTACCTGAAGTACATACATACATGTACTACAAAGTACATACTTCGAAGTATAAATACAGTTAGTAGTGCATGGTAACATGCACCACACACTTAAGGTAGGTGCCGCCCTAGCCACAGAGCTCACAAGCGTTTTTTTTGCCAGCATCTGCCCCTGGCAGCCCGACGCCACCAGCTCGTAACAGACAAAAAAGGAACAGGCTTGCGCAACGAGCCACCATGCAGCAGCATCCCTGCGTTATTGCGCCGATAAACAAAAAAACAACCAGGATCTCATGTTTCAAGGTTACTACTACTAGAAGTATCATTTTTCAGAAGTATGCCTCTTCCTTTGAAGACGGGTTTGACGTGCGACAAGAGGTGCCGCTTGCAGCCACGGCGGGCACTCACTGCCTGCAGTGGGTCGTTAATGCACTCATTGCACTGCTTGTGGCGGGACCAGGTACACTTGTCTCTCGAGTATGATTAAAACAAAGCCTGGAACGGGTCGTTGTTGCACTCGTTGCACTACTTGTGGCGGGACCAAGTACACTTGTTACTTGCGAGTGTGATCAAAACAAGTATACTCGTACTCGAAATACGACTCGTCCTGCCTGTGCACTCACCGCCAGGACTGGGTCGTCGTTGCACTTGTTGCACTCCTTGTGGCGGTACCAAGTGCACTTGGTACTCGGATGTGATCAAAACAAGTATAACCGTGCTCGAAATACTCGAAATACTCGTCCTGCCTGTGCACTCACCGCCTGGAGTGGGTCGTGTAGGAGCGGGCGCAGGTGCTGCAGGCACGCGGGCACCTGCGCAGCCGGGTTGCACGCGTGGGCAGCGATGGGTGGCTCACAGCGGTTAAAGTTTCCATAGAAAATTGGACAATGAACTGTTGAAGTATGTGAATATGGTGTATTCATACGGCATGTGCTACTAGTAGTACTACAGCAGTACTTCGAAGTCTGCCGTACATCGCGTTTCCGTTGCGCGTAAAAGTACGCCGCATTCTGTCTTCCGTATGCCAGGTGCTGCAGGCAGGCGGGCTCCTGCGCAGTCGGGTTGCACACATGGGAAGCGGTGGATCACAGCGCCTAAAGTTTCAAAAGTTTCCATGAAACGCTGTACACGTCATGTGAATATGGTGCACACCGTGTGTGCAGATCTGGGCTGCCATAGGTTGCCCTCGCCGGCCTGCAGCGTCCCTCTCCTCCAAGGTAGACCTGAGGCCACTTCAACTTCAACAGCTCATGTCACAACGATTTACTTGAAGTACATAACATCAGCATCACTCCATCCCGTACTCTAATACTTGAAGTAGAACCTATCCACCACAACCATGCCGCAATGGTTCGCTGTGAGCTGTCCCAAGAATCATCACCCATCCCAGCGCGCCAGCGCGCAGCGGTGCTCAGTACCACCACCGATCAAGCCAAGTTCAACATCCAAAAACGTGTGCCATGTTCGATCCATAAGCCAACTTCAACTCTTATCACCAAAACACAACCCTCAACTTTCAACGACTTCAACTCCTCACCCGGCATGTGCCACACCCACCTTGATGCACGCAGGCCAACTTCACCTTCCCTCAACTTCAAGTGCTTCTTCAACATGTGCCACACCACTTGATGCACGCCGTCAAGCTGTCTTAAGCCAACTTCAGCTTGACTCAACTTCAACTCCTTACCCGGCATGCGCCACCCACCATGGTACACGCCGTTATGCTGCGTCCTCTGGGGTCCCAGGCGGCACCGCCCAGTGCATGCGCCATAGCCAATGTTCGACCAAAAGCCAACTTCAACTTGTCTGAACTTCAACTCCTTACCCTGCACGCGTCACCACCACTTGATGCACGCCATTATGCTGCGCTCTCCAGGGTCCCAAGCCGCACCGCCCAGTGCGTGCGCCATGTTCGATCAATAAGCCAAGTTCGACTCTAATTGCTGAGACACAAACTTCAACTTGCCTGAACTTCAACTCTTCTCCGGCACACGCCACCCACCTTGAAGCACGCCGTTATGCTGTGTTTCCCGGGGTCCCAGGCCGCACCGCCCAGTGCGTGCGCGATAGCCAATGTTCATCAATAAGCCAACTTCAACTTGTCTCAACTTCAACTCCTTACCCGCCACGCGCCACGCACCTTGATGCACGCTGTTATGCTGTGCTTTGCGGGGTCCCAGGCCGCACCGCCCAGTGCGCGCGCCATATTTGCCAGCATTGGCGACTGGCCTCGCCGCTTCCGCGCTGCGCCATGCCTCTGTTGTCCACGCTCGTGCGTGCGCGACGGGTCGGGGCCTCCGTAGACCGCCGACGCCAGGCGCGCCACGGGGTCGCGAAGGACGGTGATGTACGTGGGCTTTGGCCACCCCTGCGCACATGACAGTGTTTGTTGCCATGTTCTTGAGTACCGTGTACACAGCTGGTACCATCATAAACTGTACCTTTTTGAACTAGATGCATTGGTACATATCATACAGATCTCGTGCGTGCGTAGACCGCCGATGCCAGGCGCGCCACGGGTTCGCGCAGGACCGTGATGTATGTGGGCCTCGGCCAGTTCTGCGCACATAACAATGTTTGTTTTCATGTGCTTGTGTATGAGTACCATACCGTGCACACAGCATGTACCATCATGTACCTCTTTGAAGTATATATTGGTACATATCACAAAAGCACTCGTGCGTGCGTACAGCGTAGACCGCCGACGTCAGGCGCGGGACGGGGTCGCACAGCACAGTGATGTACGTGGGCTTTGGCCACCCCTGCGCGCGTGAAAATCAGTTGCCATCTGCTGGTATGAATACCATGGTACACACAACATATGTACATGCACATGTATGTACATGTATACTTATAGTACTTCAGAAGTATATACAGTGTACTTCGGAAGTACTTCAGAAGTATATATACCGAAGTATGTATACTCAAGTATGCCATATGCTTTGAAATACTTCGAAGTGTGCAATAGTACATATCATTGAACCGCTGTGGCAGCAGCGTGGCTGCTACGGCAAAGGGTAACACAGGACCGTGATGTACGTGGGCTTAGGGCACCCCTGTGCGCATCAAAACAACAGTTTCCACCTGCTTGTATGCACACCATGCGCACAACACACTACTGAAGTACTACTGAATTATGTATATGCACTTTGCTTTGTTCACCCCCTTTCATGGGGAAAGCCCTGTGTGTACATACTGTGGTGTTACACACCATACGCCCTGCACTTGGACAGAGTACTACTTTGGGGTTCGGGGGGCGAGTGCTGGCATGGGGGGGGTGAGCGCACTGCCCGCCCTGGCGGGCGACCTTCCCTGGCAGGTTGGGCCCTGGCCTGCTGGCGGCTTAGGCCTACCTGCTCAGAGCATTTCTTGCTTCTGATTGCACACAGTGGTGAGTTCATGTATCTGCACATGCCGCCGGGCATGTGCCATTGCTGCATGTGCGCTGGCATGCACGGCACGGGGGCTTTTGTGCGCAAATAAAATAAAACTACACTCGCATGCACATTCCATACATACATTTCCATACATACATCCTACTTCAGAAGTATGCACGTACACACGTACTGAGAAACACATGTATCCTGTGAGCTGTGCCTTCACTCAGCTGCCGCTCACCTTAGCTTCCAAATCCACCCAAGGGACATGCCCTGTGAGCACCGGTCCCGCCGCTGCGCTCCCATTATTGCTCCCATGGAGCCTGTCTGCATCCATGATTGCCGCCGCTGCTTGCTCCCCCTGCTCCGCGCCCACAACACCAATGGCATGACAGTGTACACGAACACCCAAGAATTGTGTTCATCTGGGTCACCAGTGAACATGCACAAGCCCACCCACTGATCACCTCAGCTGGGCGGGCGCCGCATGCCTGGAGTGCGCAATGCCTGCTGTAGTGTGTGGCATGGTTATGCCATGCGCATTTCTTTATGCCGAAAGTTAAACGTTGCACAGTCCGCAAGCGCTGTGGCACAAACAATTATGATACCTTAGCTCTCCCATCACTCTTTCGTGTGGTCCATTGTGGAAGAGCCAGCTGCTGCTGAGCAGGGCACATGCCTACCTTCAACTTCGTACGTGTTCTTTTTTAACTCATATGGATACCTCTGAAGTATTTCGCACTTGCATGCATCTGAAGAAGCACAGCATAGAAGCACACGCCCACCTTGTCGGCCGTATGTGTTATTCAACTCATTTCAATACCGCAAAGTACTACTACTAGTAGTAGTATTTCGCACTTGCACGCATTATAGCACAGCATAGAAGCACACGCCCACCTTCTCGGCCGTGTACCCCCACGTCTCCTGGGGCAGCTGGCGGTAGTCATAGCCTCTGTCCTTGTGCAGGCGCAGGAGCAGCTGGTGCATGGCCGCGCTGCCACATTGGGGCGGCCTGCACGTGCACGTGCACACACCGCGCACCGGCGTCAGTGGCGTTATTGTTACTTTTGTTAGTATCACATGTGTTCTTTGACTTGTATCGGTGAGTTTTTTGTGAGAGTAGCAGCTGGGTAGTCAAAGCCCCTGTCCGTGTGCAGGCGCAGTAGCAGCTCGTGCATGGCCGCGCTGCCGCACTGCGGCGGCCTGCGCGTGCATGCGCACACACCGCGCACCGTATTATTAGTACGGGTATTATTGTCATTATTATAGTACTACAGTAGTAGTATATACTGTACTTCAGAAGTATGACTTGTGAAATACTTCTGAAGTACTACGTAGTATTGCAATAAGTAATTTGGTGCGAGTAGCTGCTGGCGCAAGGCTGCACGTGCACGCGCACACACCGCACACAGGCGTCAACAGCAATACTGTTGTTGTCAATGTTATTGTTATTGTTACTACCGGTATTAATGTCATTTGTGATTTTCTAAAAACTTAGTCCATACACTTAGGAGTAAGCTGGTTGTGAGAGTAGCAGCTGGTGCAAGGCTTGGGCGGCCTGTGCGCACACACCGCGCACTGGTATCAGTGGGCATAATTATTGCTATTATTGTTGCTAGTATACTTCGAGGTATGTGTTCTTTAACACATTTCAATATTTGGCACTTGCATTCATCAGAAGCACAACATAGAATCATATGAAAACTCAATCTAGGAGCGATAAACTGTAGGTCTCCCCACCGGTAGGGGCCGTCACCCTGGGCGGACCCAGTGCAAGGGTGAACAAAGCAAAGACAGCGCCTACGAAGGCAGCAAGTCTCGCACCTGCCGAAGCGCGGATTCCATCATAGAGTGTGGTGCGTTCAAGGGGAAGGTGCAGGCACCGTGGTTACATGTGTTCTTTAACTTATGTAATTGTTTTTGTGAGAGTGGCAGCTGCTGCGTGGCCCGCGCTGCCGCACTTGGGCGGCCCCTGCACGCGCAATGCGCCCACATGGCGCAACCGGCGTCAGTGGCATTGTTAATGTTGTTATTGGTATTACTTCAAAGTATTACTATTATGATTATTATGTGTGTCATTTTCAGCGGCAGCTCACGCCACTTTTAGGTAAGTTGCATTCTATGCGCGTGTAAATGCTATTATGGTGGTTTTTGAAATAAATGGGAAAAGGTAACAAAGGCCACATGCTTGCGCAATAGAGACGATAGTTCAAGTAAGAAGGTTGCACACAGTGAAGAATAATAATGGTGTTGACTTATTTTCTAAAAAACAACTATGCACTGGGCAGGAGGTACCCTGCCACGAGGCCTGCGACCAGGCGTGCACACCGCCACACCTTGCAATGGTGGTGCGCGGTTCACTTTTGCTGTGCAGCCACCACAGTGCTAACAACTTGGTGGCACACGTGCCACTTTCAAATGCTTCTCCAGTACACATTGCACTTGCGGCATGAAAGGTGCATGTGGTGGCCTCGCGCACGCGCTTGCTGAGTCTTGAATTCCGAGGCCAGTGACTAGCTTCATGTAAAGCACATCCTTCTAAGTACATGTGTATTGTGTCAATAGTGTATTGTGTCAATAGTTCACTTGCGAACTCAGAATGTGTTGCCATTGATTTACCATGCAGCACCTTAGAAACTGCCGATACAGGAGCTACACGTTGCACAGAGCATTGCCTGTGACAACATAGCACCATACGGCAGCAAGCGTGATCCACCAGCCGCAGCAGCCGCACACGCGCCTTCAACACCCAACCACGGGGAAAAAAAGACATTATGATTTGCTGGCTTTCAACAGCAGATGCGGCGGCAGTACGCGCGCCGTGACAGCGCAAACATAAAAAGTGTATGTGTTCAACAGGGCAGTGTTGTTGGCTGTTGTGTGGGTGTGCGCGCGCAGAATGTCCCACTGCAGCTTCCTAAAAGCTGCAATGCAACTAAACATGTACCTGGACACAAGTGGCTTCAGCAGCAGCAGCCACCCAGGCTACCTGAGTGCGGAGTACACACACACGTTGCGCACGACAGCCCTGACAATGAAGCACAATCCCGTTGGCACGGGCCACCGCTGCCAGCACCTGCGACATGTTGAACCATGCCCTTCACGTGAAAAGACATCTTGCCTGAATAACCATGCGCACATGCGTATGACAATATCTTAGATACATGTGCTTCTGAAGTATACATAAATGTGTAAGGGCGGCACTTGTAAGTAGTTCAGCGCACGATCATGCAACATGATGCGTGTGCGACGTGTCCAAGGCGTTCTCACGTGTTGCACACGACGGTCTGCGAGTGAGCCGACGTGTACTCGTTCAGCCAGCCCAGCACGCCCTCCACATCCGCCCAGCGCTTGGCGGACTTCGACAGCGGTATCTCCTCAGCAGGCTCCGGCTCCTCCTTGAGCAGCGCCGCCACCACAGCTGCCGCCATGCAGGCCGCCAGCATCAGGCACGCGCACAGAGCCGCGAAGGTTCTGATTTTGGGCCGCTGGTTTCGCAGCGAGTCTGACGGTGGCGGGGAGGGGGGGCGAGGCATAGGAGCCATGCTGCTGCTCACCCCTCCCCCCCCTGTCCTGTCCGGCGCTGTCGAGCGCCCGCCACCCTCCGTCGTCCCTGTGTGCTTATGGGAAACCGTGTCCCTCGGAAGTTCCTGTTCACAGGGGCAAGCCAGGGAGGGGTCAGCACGTTGTTTGGCAGCGCCAGCAAGCAGGTGAGGGCCAGGAGCGGCTGAGAGTGTGAGGCAGGGGCGTACCTAGAAGTGCGGGCCACCCTCTCCGGTCGGCCCACTCTCAGCAAGGGCGCCCAGGGCCCGGAAGCCTGCACAGTACTTTGGATCCGATCATCAAGAGTTATGTTGCTGCTCCGCACGTTCGTGAACAAATGAACATCGCCGACCGGCAACCAGGTGAACACCCTCGTGTGCGGGATCGTGATTGGCTGTCACAGCGGTGATCGTGATCAGGAGCATGCACCAGCTGTGCGCCGGCAGAGGGGAGGCTGTGCCAGGACAGGGACGGTGCCAGGACAGTCAGTCAAAAGAGGGCACATGCCTGCTTTATAGGCACACCATCACATCTCGTCAGGGGACCCCACTGCTTCCCTCACTGCGCCAATTGAGCAACCGACCCTCAGAGACCGACCCTGGCGCCTGCATGGCGCGGCGATAGCTGCAGAGACGGGCGAGGCCACCACGCCTGGCGTCGCCTCCAGCGCCCGCAGCAGCAGCGGCAGCGAAAGGTTGGCGCTCAGGAGCAGCAGCAGCAGCGGCAGCAGCAGCTGCGGCTGCTGCACTGCTCTGCTGCTGTCGCGCAGCTGGCATGATCAAGCGCATCCAGGACTCGCTGAACTTCGCCAGCGCCACCAACCCCCAGTTCGCGGACAGATATGGGCTGGGGAGGGTTGGTCTGGCTGGCTTCACCCTGGGGGCGCTGTTTGGCGTGGCGATAGCGGCTGTGGGCGTCCATGTGGCTCTGTACGGGCTGCACAGCTGCATAGGGGTGAGTGAGGCGAGGTGTTCGCATGCGGCGCCAGCTGCAGCAGTTCCAAAAGCAGCAGTCAATGGTGTGCGCGGAGGCAGTAGCTTGCAAAGCCAGCCTTGATGCAAGCAAAGCACAGGAGACGCTGTTGCTCCTCACTTTGGCAGCAACTGTTGGGGCGGTCATGGAACCTGCACCGCCCAGCGCACGAGCAAGCGTCAACGCCCGTCTGCTCAGCACTGACACTGCGTGTGAACTGCCGAATGCGCGCGCGCATACTGCTGCTGGACCACACCCTGCTGCACATGTTTTTAACAAATACCATCCCACGTTCATGCAGAATTACTGGCTTTTCCCAGGCTGGTGCTAAGCAGCTGCAGATATTTCATGTTGCGGACACGGACACCGGACACGGACAACAAATAAAAACCAAAACTCAAAACCAAACCAAATGGATGCCGTAAAAAAGTCATATGTCCGTGTCCGGTGTCCGTGTCCGCAACCTAAAAAACAGCTGCAGGTGGGCTTGTACGTGGTCGCCTGCTGCCGGACCACACCCTGCTGCACATGTTCTTCACATATACCATCCCGCGTTTTGCGCAAAATTCCTGGCTTTTTCCATGCTGCTTCTGCTGAGCAATTATCATCCCATGTTTGTGCAAAATTCCTGCTTTTTCCACACTGCTTCTGCTGAGCAGCTGCAGCTGGGCCTGTACGTGGTCTCCCTGAGCCTGTTCCACTTCATGGAGTTCTTCAGCACGGCGCTGTACCGGCCGGATAACGTCTCATACGACTGTAAGTGCGGCCTTTCTCCGGCTGGGTGTACCGTAGGTATCGGAGTATACCCCCCCCCCGGGTTGTGTTGCCCAGATCGGCCGGCGCCTACACCGGGGGGTCTTATTATGAGAGGGCTGTTTATACTATACATATATGTACTTCTATTCTACACTGAAGTATAGATTTATACAAAGGTAACTCCAGGTCTTGCAGCCAGACACCACTTGTCCACTGAACCGGGGAGGTCTTGCTCGGGGGGGGTCTTATCCCAGGGGGAGGTCTTATACTCTGATACGATGTCTCATAAGAGTATTATATCAGTGTGGCTCTTCTTTTAGCTGGTGTACGCCTGCTCGACTGCCGCAAAAGCACGCTGCTGAGCAGCACTGCAGCAGCTGAGATGTGATATACTGCACTCGCGATTTAGTTCGCTTTCATTCAGTGCGGCATGCGGTTTAGCGCGGGGTCCCAGTGGCCTGTCCCAGACCACATGGTTTTGTATAAACAATACACAATGCTTTGTCTTAGTGTGGGTCTTGCTTTAGTGCGGGGCGCTAGGGGGGTGACACTACCCCGCACTAAATCGCGAGTGTACTGTCATACGCCCCGCCCTGTGCTGTAAGCTCCACCCGAGCCAATGACCTGCTGTTTTATTGCGGTTGTTTGTTCGCGGCGCGCGTTTGCTTTTGCATATCACTGTAGTACAACAGTACAGAAATCATGTGGTTGCACTTCATTGGCCATTTCGGTTTTATGCGCACGCACACCGGTCCCGGTGAAGGTTATGTAATGGTTACTCTGATGTGGATTTACAACATGGTGTGCCTCACTCTGGCGCATGTGCCCCCTCTTGTGTGAACATGTGCAGCCTTTGTCATAAACCACAGCAAAGCGGTCACATCAACGGTTATACTTCTTGAAGTATATGAGGCGATTATATAGTGGTCTGCACTGATGTGAATAGACAACACGGTGTGTGCCTCAGTGTATGGCGCTTGTGTGTGCAGCCTTTGTCATAAACCACAGCCAGGCATACACAATCAATGCCCACGCACACCGGCGCCATGAGGCAGTTACATAATGATGGCGTTATCAATTGTGGATTCACCACACAGTGTGGAATTACAACACGGTGTGCCTCACTGTGTGGCGCTTGTGTGTGCAGCCTTTGCCATAAACTACTTCTGAAGTAGCACGGCGTACACAACGGCGGTGATGTGGATTGACAACACGTGTGCCTCACTCTGGCGCTCGTGGCTGCTGCCGTGTTGTGTGTGCAGCCTTTGTGATAAACCACAGCGAGACAGTTACATAAGCAGTTATATATGTGAGGCAGTTACTACAGTAGTATATAACTGTAATGGTCTACTCCTATGTGGCTTGACAACATGGTGTGCCTCACTCTGGCGTATGTGCCTGCTGCTGTGTTGTGTGTGCAGCCTTTGTGATAAACCACAGCGAGGCGTACACGACGGCGGTGCTTGTGAGCTGGCTGGAGTATGCTGTGGAGGCGGCAGTGTTCCCATCACACAAGGTGAGACTACTGGACCACATACAGTATACTTCTACTTCAGAAGTAAGTACTTGATAGGCCATGTACTGTATGATATGCATGTATGGCATGTGTGTACAAAGTTACAAGAAAGTACTTCAGCTAAGTGTACAATCATCATTGTGAAATATCAGTACCACTACAGTAGGACTTCGAGGAGTGTATACCATATGAAAACCTCAATTCAGGACGGATAAACTCTAGGTCTCCCCATATACTTGTGAAGCAGGCGAAGTATTGAAAAAAGTAGTAGTACGAACAAGTGCTAGTTATACTATACTTTGTAGTATATACTGTGTAATATTTATGCACCAGGCACCTCATGTAACTGTCACATAACTGTCACCCATGCGGTGCAGGCGGGCACCAGCAGCGTGGTGCAGGCGGGGTCTGACAAATGCCCCTGGGCCAGGCAGCCTGCTCAAAACTGTACCGTCATGTAACTGCCATGAAACTGTTTGCCGCATGATGCAGGCCCGAAGTTGTGCGCGTATTTGGCGGACTGGCAGTCATGTGCCTGGGACAGGCAGCCCGGCAGGAAAAACCTCACTTGCACAAGTAAACATGTAACTGTCAACATGTAACTGTCATGTGACTAACCCCCACGAAACTGCCACGTAACTGGCGGCCGGCATGGTGCAGGCGCGGAGTAGCGTGGTGCTGGCAGGCTGGCGGTGGTCTGCCTGGGCCACGCGGCCCACCAAACAATTGTCGCGTGTGTACACAAGTAAACCTGTCACCGCCATGTAGCTGTCGGCCACAACACTGCAGGCGCGGAGCAGCGCCGTGCTGGCGGGGCTGGCGGTGCTCGCCCTGGGCCAGGCGCTGCGCGCGGTGCAGCTCACCCACAACCCTGTAACTGTCATGTAACTAATCTTACCCAAAACACCGCAACTCCCATTAAAAAAACACGTCACTTGCGCAAGTAAACACGTAACTGTCATGTAACTGTCATGTAACCGCAGGCGCGGAGCAGCGTGGTGCTGGCGGCGCTGGCGGTAGGCGCCCTGGGCCAGGCGCTGTGCAGCTCACCCAAAACACTGTAACTGGCTCTTGTGACTCCAAAACACTGTAACTGGCATGTAACTGTCTTGTAACTGTCGGGGCCCAACACTGCAGGCGCGGAGCAGCGTGGTGCTGGCGGGGATGGCGGTGGTCGCCCTGGGCCAGGCGCTGCACGCGGTGCAGCTCACCCAAAACGCTGTAACTGTCATGTAACTGCCATGTAACTGCCACCTAACTGTCATGTAACTGTCATGTAACCACAGGCGCGGAGCAGCGTGGTGCTGGCGGGGCTGGCGGTGGTCGCCTTGGGCCAGGCGCTGCGCGCGGTGGCCATGTGGACGTGCGGGCGGCACTTCAGCCACATGATCATGGCCAGAAGGGACCCTGACCACGAGCTCGTCACGAGAGGCGTCTACGCCGTGCTGCGGCACCCCAGCTACTGCGGCTGGTACTGGTGGAGCGTAGGGACGCAGCTGCTGCTGGCGAACCCGGTGTGCCTGCTGGGGTGAGTGCCTCTCTGTTTGGCACTTCTTTGATAAAGTATGTCAATAAAAAATCTTAAAGGGAAAACTAACCTGATTTCTTTATCTAATTGTTACGGCACAATTATGGAAAGCAACGCGTTGTGCGTGCCTTTCTTTTGTTGCACTTAGGTGCGGCGCAGTTTCTGGAAAGCAGTGCGTTATGCAGGGAGCGACGGGGGGGGACTGTGTCGACTCATGTGGTCAACAGTACCTATGGTATTTACAGAGGCAGTGTGCGGTTGTGTTGCTTCTGGAGTGGGTGGTTTCACGCCATTTTTGGTGTGTGTGTGTGGCATAGTCTGTTTGCGGTCGCGGAAAGCGCTGTGCGCATGTGGCGGCTCTGATATTTCTCGAAAATCGGCTTTCGCAACTTGCGTAGGAGGAGTGCCTCTGGGCCGGTCAGGCTGGGGTCACGGGGGGGGGGGGGGGGTTGGGGGGGGGGGCCGGGCCGGGGGGGGGAAGAGGCGGAGGCCGGAAATCCCCTTACCCGCTGGAGCTTGTGGCTCGCTCCTCTCGCTGCGCCGCCGCTGCCGCGCCGGCTGCGCTAAGAGGCGCCCCCCCCGCGCGGGCCCCCTCCCCGCGCGCGCGCATTCGGCCTGTTTTTTTGTTTTTGTTTTGTTCATCGCCTTTGCCAGAGTTTGCACCGGGTCGCGGAGAGCCCTGTGTGCGCGCGGCGCGATTATGGAAAGCCGCACGTGGACTGTGTCAACTCATGTGGTCAACAGTACCTATGGCATGCACAGACGTGATCTACATGGTAGCAGGCCGCTCTGTGTTGTGAATAGCCCATTGTGCGCGTACGGCACAAATCATGGAAAGCAGCGCGTTGGACTACAGAGCAGCTTGGGCGCTACTCATTGTATTGTGTAGTCCTGTGTGGTCAACAATACCTATGGCATGCACAGCTGGTGTTTCACATGGTAGCAGGCCGCTGTGCAGGAGAACTGACTGTGTTGGATGGTTTTGGGTGCAGTGGTAACTGCCTGCTGTGCCGGCACCAGCATGGCGTGTATTTATTGCTCAGAGTATGGTTTAATATGGCAAACACCCTGTGTAGACGTAGCCAACATGGTGCTGCCACTAGCCCACCCGTTGTAGTACTGTGCCATACACTTCAACAATATATGAACTTCAGCAGTGTATGGTATACTCTCGATACTGGGCTGGTACACATATATCCACCTCATATAGATATATCTAACAAATTTACAGGCCTTTGCACGCTGAGAAGTGCAAATGAGTAAAACAACCTACTGCACATGCATACATATACACTTCAGTATATACACACCACTACTGTAGTTCAGTGTCGTTTTGGTACATGTACTTCAGATAAAATTTGTTGTTGTGTGCTTCTGTAATGGTGACATAGTTCTGAAGTACTTACTGAAGTAACAATATAGAAGCATGTTTAAAGGTATACCGTACATACTTTCTTGCAAGTAAGTGACAGCCAAAGAGGCCCTCGGGACCAATGCGCGGATTGTACATTTGCAGCATCATTCTTTGCGGCTAGTCACCCGCACCTTGTAATGGCTGCTTCCGCGCCAAGTTACTAGTGGATATTTGGCATACTGAAGTATACGTGTATTAGTATGTAGTACTCTGTGACTACAAATAAAGCCGAGAACCATGCATGCATCGCACTACTGTATGGCACAGCGCAGGTTTGCTCCCGCTGCCACAGCATCAGCTGTGGCAGACAGTAATGTCTTGCGACACCCTGAGCACTGGCCACATGCTTGTCATGCTCCTGTGTAGGGCAATGGTGCGGACACCCGGAAATTACAGTATACTTCACGTAGGTACCTCACAAGTATGTACAGTGTACTTATGTACGTCAAGTATACTAGTAGTACACTAGCGTAGCATGTACCGCTATAGTATACTACGAAGTACCTTCAGAAGTACACTGGTATACACACTTCTGGTGGTGTTTCCAAGTCTATGCACGTGATTACTTCACAATATTTGTACACTGTATACTAGATGCACATGTGCTGCAGTAGTACATTAAATATGTATTTGTACACCGTATACTAGATGCACATGTGCTGCAGTAGTATATTAAATGTACTTGCCGGGTATCTATGCCTGGCGCCGCATGGCCTGTGCCTTCGGAACATGGCACTGTGGCCACTAACCCGGTGTCAGCGCCACAGCGAGCAGCCAGCGGCAGTGCGTGCTATTGCCATTGTACTCCTCCGACGCAGCAGCTGTTGACTGCCGCCTTCACTGTTTCGCCACACCAGTGCACCAGGCGTGCTGCCGGCCGAACTCTGGGTCTCGAACAGGTCACTGTTGGAATTCCGCGCACCAACACATGGCCGTCACTTTCCTCCAAGGACTTGAACAATCGCACGTACGATGAAAGTGACAGCTATTTGGGCGCGCAAACGGAAGCCACACACCCCAACCCACCTGCGCTGCCTCTACAAAGCTTACCAGCAGAT
>JAULBY010035336.1:0-40486 GCA_032358315.1 Ophiocytium majus | reverse complement strand
GACACCTGATACTGTTGATGGAACTGCGTAGCTTACTGTAGTAGCGGTTGCACCAGTTACAGTGAAAGTACCGCTTGCTGCAGTTGTACCTGTTGCAGCTGATAGACCGGTTACGATGATTCTATCTCCAACTGTGTAGTAAGTACCTCCAGTAGGTGCTGCTGTAGTGAATGTAGCAGTTAGAATATTATCAGCTGTACCACCAGTTACTGAGATAGTAGCTGATGTAATAGCTAGGCCGGCTGCTAGACCAGCAGCTGGAAACAGTGTTGTCTCCGCTAGCATTGAGTGCCATAGTACTTCTTCTGGAGCACGAACAACTGAAGAAGCTGATGTTGGGCGGGCGTATAGATCGAAGCTCCACTCAGCTGGTGCTAGTGAGTCGTTGAAGGATACCTGCCCACGGCGGCTGTTACCTGTAAGGCTGGCCATCTCGCTTAGAGTCACTTGGCTTGAATTTGTTGATTGACTGAAAGAATATCCATTAAGTACTGGGAGCACCCATACGTTAGCGGTTCCTGAACCGGTGTACTGCACTGCGTACACCTTTGTATCTCTGTTGAAGAAGAGGTTTGTATCACCTACTGCCATTTTAATCTCCTAAAGTACTTATGCGTACTTTACTTGTAGGGTCATCTCTCCAACTCCTAGTGGTGATAGAGCTCCCTGATCTGTGTCTATGTATGTTATAATAATATCTCTTGTAGAGTCTGTATTACCGGAAGAGTCGACGTATGCCAACCTGCCATTTCTGTCTATGATTAATTCGACGTCTTCCAGTAATTTCTCTAAAGCAAGAGTGGAATCTTCTTCGTTCACATATGCGCGAAGAGTGAGGTCTAAATATCTATCTTTCATTCCTCCGCCTTGGTGGACGATAGACTCTGCTCCAGCGACTAAGCATATACACGGGAACTCTTGGATCTCGTCCCAGAATCTCATCTTAGGGTATGCTTGTTCGCCTAAATCTGTTGAGTAACCATTAGCGTAGCTAATAGTTTTTAGTTTATCAGTAAGAGCCTCTACAATAGAGCTCCTACGTGTTCTATTTGTAACCATTAGGCTCTCCTTGTGTAGAACCTACCAATTGCCATCTCCTGTACGATCTCTCTTACGGATTTATCAACTAAGGCTCTCGGGTCTCTTGCTGGCGTATTCCATGGTGATTTACCTAAAGTCCTATCAAATACATCGTAAGGATTTCTTTGATAATCAAAGACTATACTGGGGTATCCTTCTTTTGTAGTCTGTACATTTACTACTTTAGCACTATCTGCAAGTCGGCCGGTTCTATAAACCAACCCTGGGGCTCCCATGTTATGCTCTACTTGTTTTGGTAGTTTTCGATTAATAATAGCTACAAGAGAAGCCCAATTAACTTTTTGGGGCGTATCTTGCTTAGAAATAGACTTAGCTTTTACTTTTGAAAATTGTTCAGTACCAGAAGACGAAGTAGTAGTACCTTGAATGCCTCTCTTAGCAGATGTTTTAGAAGAGGACGCCTTCATAACTTTTTTAACTTTAGCTCCACTAGCCTTAGCAGTATCTGTTAATCTAGAAATTGCCACATCTAAAGCACTAGAAGAAGTTTTTGTAGTGAATAAGTTTGTCTTATTAAGCAGATGATTCTTTACTTCCATACTTAGTGCATTTAAAAATGCTCGCTCTCTGCTGGAATCACCTTGATTTCTTTTGGCTGACTCTTCATTTAATTTTAATGTACTTGTAAACTCTTTTAATAGTTTGCCAGCCTCGGCTTTAGCATACGTAGATACTTCTAACTTTAAAGATGCCCTTTCTTCTTTAGAGAACTTTGTACCCTTCAATACTTCTAGAGCTCCTCCAGCTTTAGACAGGCTACTTAGTATTTCTGCCTTTCTTCTAACGCTTACTGAGCCCTGCTTTTCGTGCCCTAATTGGAACAATCCACCGCCTCTTACTTCTTTACCAAATTTGTTAATATACTTATTACCATATAGAGCTTTATCTAGTTCCTCTGTATTCTCAGCTAAAAATATATCTAGTAAGATACTATCACGTAAGTCTGGCAATAGTTTGCGAGTTCTTACATTATTTATAGAAGTGAAAACATCTATTAGACCTTTACCAGAGGCTTTGACTCCTCCTGTAACTCTTATAGTAAATGATGAATTGGAACTACCCTTAAGAAATGTTATTGTAGCTTCCCCTTTATACTTCTTGTATGCTTCATACAAGCTATTGGTGTAGTTAGCTATTAAAGTATTTAGTACCTGCTTTCTTCTATTTATTTCAGCAGAGGAGGGGTTGCCAACTGTATTAATAAGTTCTTCTAATTGGTACAGAGCTTCTTTATTTAAGCTATTAAGGTCTACTGTGAACTCGTGCTTATAAGAATTTAGAGTCTCTCTTAGAGTACTATTGGCTTCTATCTGTTTAGTTATATTATCTACTATAATAGATAAATTATGCTTAGACATTACGGTACATATCTAATATTCTAATGATATGAACAGGCCATTCTGTAGCTAGTGCACCGACTCTGCTGTTGCTATTATCAATAGAAGTATTTCCGATTGAGCGCTTCTCTTTGTACTCTTCTTTAACATACATATGAACTAAATCTAGGCAGGCCATTCGCAGATCAAGTGGGACAGTCGCATATCCAGCCTTGTAAGTAACTCTTGCTGCGCCGAAACCAGAGGGCCAGTATGCAGATCCCTGAACATATATGCAGTCTACATCTACATCAACATAGTACTCACTAGAAGACATTATCGTGTATGGCTGATCGTAAGCGCTTCTAGTCTCTACGCTCACTACTTGTACTATAGGCCACTCGTTTAATTGTAATGAGGATTGTCCCTCTTTTACATTAAAAGTCTCTACATATGGAGTAGTGTAGTAATCTATAATAGAGTGGCCCACGAAAGTTCTTACAAGAACATTTACAGAGTCGATAATGTACTGTAGTTCAACATCGGCATCTGTCTTAGTAATCTTCTTGTATGTTTTGTAATCTGTTAAGGTTACTAATGGTTCTCCCATGGTATCTCCAAATAAGAAGGGGGCTGCTGGTAGCAGCAACCCCCTCCTCGGTTAATTTAAAAATTAAGCTGGATACTTTAGACCAACAACTGCTGGAGCATCAGTGATGATTTCACGGAAACCTAGACGCTGTGTTGTTGTTAGTACTCTGTACTGGCTTTCAACTAGGTACTGGCTTTCTACAGTTACGCCGCGCTGACGTGTAACAATGAAGTTACGTACGTTAACAGCTAGAGCTGCGTAAGTTCCTTCTGCACTGCTGTTTGCGAACTCATCGGAAACTAGTACTGATGATCCGAAGATCTGACCAACTTCACCATTCATCTTTGTTGCAATGTTACCTACTAGGTTGAAGTCCTGGAACTCTGAGTCCTGTAGTAGATCGAAGTATGCAGTCTGTGAAACGATGTAAACAACATCACCTGGACGGATACCATACTTACCCATCTTCTTACGTAGAGCAAGTAGAGCCATTGCAGTAACGCTCTTAGTATCGGTGTTTGGTGTTGCCTGGTTTACAGCGTTGCTGTTCATGATATAACGTGCAGCAGCTGTGTTAGCATATGTGGTTAGACCACCTAGACCTGTCGCCATCTGAGCTGCAGGATAAGCAGCGTTCTGAGCAGCGGCACTAGCAATGAATGCTGCGGTACCAGATGTTCCTGATGTTGCCTGGTGACCACCATGAAGAATTAGGTTCTCAACGCCACGAGCGTGCTGACGAATCATAGCCTCACGTAGTAGTGGAAGAATAGGAATAATTGCATCCTCTTCTGTTTCGTTAGCTAGGTAGCTCTTAGCAACCATCTTAATGGTACGAAGATCAATTTCTCTTAGTAGAATACCTGAGCCTGAACCTGCACCTGCTGTACCAGCGCGC
This sequence comes from Ophiocytium majus, assembly GCA_032358315.1. Taxonomy (NCBI): domain Eukaryota; class Xanthophyceae; order Mischococcales; family Ophiocytiaceae; genus Ophiocytium; species Ophiocytium majus. The sequence continues at coordinate 36,579 of JAULBY010035336.1, read as the reverse complement.
TCATCTAGTGAACCTGCCTGATATGTGCCTGCTCCGCTACCTACTGCGTTGCTGATCTGTGCATAGCTAGTATCTGGCATGATTGGTAGAATCATGCTTGCGGTGTTCATTTGGATTTCGCGGAATAGAGGAGCTAGAACTAGCTCTAGTTGGATTTCACGCTCAATGTTAGTTGAAACTTCACGCTCGAAGCTGTCGCTTGATACTGCGATTGAAGACATGGTATTTGCCTTCTGCATAACGTCCTTAGCGAAGTTTGTGTCATATCCCTTTCCAGTGATACGTCCTAGTAGGAATGCCTTTTCCATGTCTGGAAGTAGTTCAGTCTTCCATGAGTCTCCTCCGCTGCGATCAGCAAATACGCGCTTGCTGTTAGCAATTGCTTGTAGTTCATTTGACTTCTCTGAAATTTCAGTACGTAGACCCTCTAGCTTTGTCTCTAGCTCGGTCTTGTCGTCCTTGAAGCGCTTTTCCATTTCCGCATAAAGCTTTTCTGATCCGGTCTCAAGTACCTTAGCTACGATCTTATCTTCTGCGGCCTTAGCGTCTGCAGCCTTTGTAGCTTCTGCAGCTTCTAGAGCTTTCTGAGCTGCTAGAGCCTCTAGTACTGCCTTCTGAATTGCTTCGTTTGTGTTAATTTCGTCCATTTTTAATTTCCTTGACGCCTTTTTAGCGCCCTCTGATGAGCCTCCGGTTTCAGCGAGAGGCTGACCACCTAGAGCATTTTCAAATTGTTTTCTAAAAGTTAGATAATCATCTTGATTATCGAATGATTTAGCTACAGAGAATGTAGCGTCTTGGTTACAAGGTACTGATACTACAGATACTTCTAGAAGCTCCGCATCTTTTATTATTAGTCCATCACTTTCCTTGTTGTAGTCTGCATCCTTAATTAGGAAGCCAACGGAAAAGGTAGTTAGAACTCCTTCTTTAACAAGATTATAAACATCTCCAGCACTCTTACTGATAATACCCCTAATTCTCAGACCTTTACTGTCTGTACCCATTTCTACAACTTTACCTATTGGCTTGTCATAGTTATGGTTGAATAAAAGAATTGGGTTAGACTTATAATTGTTTAGTCCGCCAGATTTATTCCATGCAGAGGCTAAAATCACATCTGCTGAACGATCAACAGAGACTGTGCTTGCATAGCCATCGATCTTTAACTCTCCTTCTCCTGCATCTACTGCTTTGATCGTAGAGTCAAAGGTGAACATCTTAGTTACTGGCTTATTCATACTAAGAGAGATCATTTGACCGTCTAGATTTGGTGTATCGTCTCCCATTTCTACTTCTCCAGAATCGTCACTGCTATTATCATCAGCGTCTAATTCCCAGCTTGCACAAGTTCTTATGCTAGTACAAGTAATATCCCACTTAGTACAATATCCACTCTCCGCTGTAACATCTGCCCACTTAGGTGTGACAGGTAAGTCCGAGGCTTTGAAAGTTGAGGACTTTAAACAGTCTAGAATCTTTGGTGAGTTATTATAATACTCACAATTTTGGCATTGACGAACTCTAGCCTCCTCTGAGGAGACCATCCATTGTTCGGCCATATAATTCCAGTATGTATCACTAGGTGCAGTAGGGTCTGCGGGACCTAAGTTAGCTTGTTGGATACATACTAAGTGATTGGCTATATTAACCTCAGAATCTTGGGTCGCTGCAGGGCAGGACGCGCCAAATTCTGTATTTATGTCTTCTTCGTCAGTGAAATCTTTGGTATAGTCTATACTTTTACCTTCAAGACGATCTAATGTTTCTGACTTTGCTCTAGCCCATGTCTGGCCGGGGTCTCCACCCCAAAGTGCCCAAGCAACTCTACCCTTAGAAGGATAACCAGGTTCTCCGGGACTAAAACCCTCTCCCTGCTTATCTACCTCGTGTCTACTGAAGAAACTGTGCATCCTGCGTACTGTACTTGGAGATAGTTCCTGCTTACTAACTAGTTGCCTAGCTCTTGCAAGTCCTACTGCTGTACCACCTGGGTTACCTTCTTTTCGCCAGTCTAGTGCTTTTTGAGCTTCTTTGGCCATACCATCGGTAGGAGTAAGATCAATTTCTTCTCCACCTACTTTAGCCATCGTTAAGCTCCTTTAGTCTTTTGGACTACTGGCTCAGCTTTTGGCTTCTCTTGTTTAGGTGCTTCTACTGGATCTGGTTCTTTAACAATATCTACTTCGATGCTATAGTTACTAACATCTCCGATCATGTTAAGAAGTCTACCCCAAGACCCAATGGTTCTCTTAATTAGCACAAATCTAATTGGAGCATCCTCTGCGTTTTTATACTCTTCCATGGTCATTGCTCCGCCCTTAGAGGCAAAATAAGCACCAAGTTGAGAAACTATATTTTTTCTTGTTGTCATTATTCGTTTCCTGTATTATCTTGAGGCCTACCACCTTTCGAAGGATCTGCAGCACTTCCAGCTACATTTTGTGGCACTCTAATATCGTCATGACCACCTAGTGGTGCTCTTCCCATGCCCTCTCTAGCTTCATTAGCGGTTAAGATACCGCCGTTTACTAGTGTAGAGTAGAATGCTGCTTCGTCTCTGAGTTCTGGTTGTAGTGCTGGAATACCAGCTACATCCTCTTTGATCTCGAACCCAAAGAACATTTGGAAAGCAGAGTTCATCTTCTTAATTATAGGTATAATAGTCTCTAGATAATATAATCTATGATTTGGTCTTAGATTAGCATTATTACCACTGTCTACTAAAACTGGCGGTACACCTAGAGCTTTTAGGATTACTTTTTCGTTAGACTCAATAGATGCAGCAAAATCTAGATCCTTAAAACTTACATTAGTAAGTGGATCTACTTCCATACCGCCATCTAGGATTAGTGGACTTCTTCCACCTGATTGAGGTCTATATGAGGTTTTCCAGTCTTCTTTCATTCTTTCTTTAATACGGTGACTTAGTACGTCAGGACTTCTAATTACTAGTCCAGGTACTGCGCCGTTGGTAAAGAAATTATCTTGGAAGTCCCTCATTGACTTCATCAGCTTCATTGTTCGTAGAGCTGGTCTAAGTCTAGAGGCTCCTCTGTATAAAGATCTTGAGCTGTTGTCTTTTATATGAATTATTTCATCTACCTTAAAGTCTACTGTTCCCTGAAAAGTGTATTTTTCAACATATGTCTTTTCATCAGAATATATAGTTACCTTATTAGCAGGTAATTGATATAAGTATGCTCCATCATAGTATATAAAAGCATTCCCGTCTAGTATTAGATCCATAACAATGTTACGTCTAAAAGCATGCATATCTTGGTAAGGATTTGGTTGAATATTTAATAATGTTTCAACCGTTTTTCTCTTTACTCCAGATACTTTTGGAAATCCGATTTTTTCAGTTCCTATCTTAAAATTTATTTCTGCGGCATCGTCAATAATCATATTGACCGCCCTATTAACGATTTCTAATGATTCGTAATAGTTAATATATACCTGTTCTGGTTCAGTCGTAGGACTCTGAGGCTCCATATAGGAGATCCAGCGCTGACCAGGATTTAATTTCTCAACTAGCCAACTTCCTAGCTTCATATTTCTCCTTTTGGATTTTTACCCAATTTTTCTGCTTCTCAGCAGTAGAAAGAGCTGGATCCTTACCATAGACACTGTGAAGCTTCAAGTGATGCTCATGACATAACGTTACAGTTTGGTGATAGACTTTATCTTCTTCTTCATGTATAAATTCGTCTCTGATCTTCAAGATGTCATCTACCACTTTAACTGTATAACCTTTTGATTTACACCACTTATTAAACAATGGGGTCATCGTGTAATAATGGTGAAAATCAAGAGAGGTTGTTGCTTCACAAATTTCACATTGAGAACCTTTATCGTATCTAGACTTTGCTCGGTCGCGAACATACTTAATTGGGTCGCGAAGCAGAGTTGTTGCTGACATTTTTGTCTCCTTTGTATTTCTGCAATTATATTAGTTTAGTACTCAAAAGTCAAGGTGCAAATTACCCTTGGTACGAAAATAACTCGTTAAATAAAGTAACCTGCGTCTATAAGTTGTGTAACTTCCTGAATCATAGTAGTGTTACCTACTTTTTTAGCAACTCCGTTACTATCAGTTAGGTATGTTTCTACATAGTTACCGTTTTGCACATAATAAAATGCATCGGGTACCAGAGTCGTAGGTAGTGTTAGTACCTTATAAAATCTTACTGCTGCCATTTTATCACCATGCTACTGAGTCCCACACATAAGTTTCTACAGTAAATATAGCTGTAGGGGTTATGGTGCTAGGACCGCTTGATGGGTAGACTTGATCTAGGCTTCCTAGTGTCCTCTTATCTGAGTGTAACCAATCTATCTGGGCTGGGAGCGTATAAACGCCCCATTCTATCTTTGCCGCAGGCTCTAGTCTATCCAATAGCTCTATCATACTACGCTTTCCTTGATAGTTACTTTTTTAGGCACCCCTTTAAAGGTTAAGCTGGATACTACATACTCGAAGTTAACATAGTATATGCCGGGGGCTAGAGAGTTCGTATTTGCTAGAGTAAATAGGTATCCCTGAGTTACTTCTGGGCTAGTGTAATCGGAAACGGAAAACGTTGCGAGTACGGGAGCGGACTCAAGAGGAACTTCGCCTCTTTGTGACGCTTTGATTACGGCTGTTACTCCTGAAATAAGTGACTTTGTGCCAGTTACTACAGCAGGAATAACCAGGCTTTCGCCTTGATATATAACATACATTAAAAACCTCCTGCGCTAGTTTTATAGCTATAAAGCGCGTACCTAATAGCGTCGGCCATGTGGGACGCTTCATTGTGTAGTGGCTTTTCTTTTTGTAGGCTCTGATTTGGATCCCACTGATATTGGTCTGTAGCATATAGTACGTGCTTTAGTTCTGGATCAATAATGATTCTATCATTATCAGCTAGGGAAGCTACGTATCCTATACCATCTAGTAAGGACTTCTTTGCATTAGTGGTTGGGATATCATATTCTTGTGCAAAGTCATAGCGCTGCTGCTGGTTAGCGGAGTCAATATAGATATAATCTATGTTCCACTTATCCATTAGAGCTCGAATATTCTTAGCGTGCCCGGAAGTTACTTCTTCATTATCTAGATACTCATCTAGGATATAGAATTTCTCATCTTCCCAGTTGAATGCGATAACGCACATTGCGGTAGGGTCTCTGAACCCAAGATCGAGTCCTGCAAACACATCGCACTTCTTAAGGTTGAGTTCGCGACTAAATTCAAATACGCATTCGTCTTTAATCTGCCAACATTTACCTTCGAAGGTTGAGAAGTCTGCCTCATATTCCTGTCTAAACTCTGCGTCAGACATTGTTTTACGAGCTTCAGCTACGTCCTCTTCTGACATTCTAGGATTATCTTTGTAGGTCGCTTTTACTGAGAACCACTGGGGGAACTCGTCAGAGAATCCTCTGTCAAATAATTTTGAGAACCAGTTATTCTTACCACGAGGGGTAGAAATAAAGAGTGCTTTTGAGTTTGGCTTATCTAGAGTAGGTCTTAGCGACACGTTGAATGCATCCAGTCCATCTGTGAGCGCGGCTTCGTCAAAGATAATAAGATCGTAGGAGCGCCCTACGCAGCTATCAACCTGATTAACCGAACCGATTCTGATTGTGGAGCCGTTAGATAGCTCAATAACTCTGTCTTTTGCGTTATCTTTAGCAACCTCTAGATTGAATTTCTTAATAAGAGCTCTCTGTAAATCAAATGAAATACTAGAAAGATTATAGTTAGGTGCCATGATTAGAACATTGGAGCCAGGTACTAGTGAAACTACCTGGCCCACAACGTTTGCAATATAGGTTTTACCCTGACGGCGAGACAGAGCTGCGCACCCAAAGCGGTATTTGGGATTGTTTATTCCATTTATGAGAGCTATCTGAGAGGGTAGAGGATCAACCTCTAGTTCTTTAAGGTAGTTCGCGATTGGAACCCGCATAAAAGCGCCGGGATATTGTACAATTACATCCGTAGGGATGTCAGCTCTGCTTACTATCATTAATTCAATTCCTTAACTAAAGGTCTTTACAGCTACATAGTTTAATGTTCCCGAAGGTGCATTGGTAATTATAGCTCGCGCAAGTTGTGATCTTACATTGGCTACTGTTAGCTGTACCGTTGAGCTTGCTACCGCTGTTATTGTAGAAGCCGAAAGATCATACCAATTAGTTCCATTGTCATCTGATCCCTGTAACTTAAATATTGGAGCAGTGGTAAGAGCACCAGCAGATACTATAAGTTGAGTATTACCCCCTGGGTTACCTCTTGGACATACTGTAGTGGAGTACCCGCTTCCAAGCTCATTAACGGTGAAAGTAAGACCAACCAATGTTCCTGCAGTCACTGTTAGGGTGTTACCCACTACGGCAGCTAGTGTTACCGATGTGGTTCCATTTGTACTTACAACAGTGTACTCTGTGCCAGTAACATATCCTGTTATAACGCCTGTTCCAGTGTTAGTACCGGTAATTACTACCTTAGTACCCATTGAGATTGGAGTAGTATTGCCTGTTAGCGTAAATACGCCGCCTGTTGCTACCGATGCCGCTGATTGGTTTGTAGCTGCAGGTGCCGCGTTCATACCCCTATCGAATACTCTTCTCATAGCAGGAACGGCATCTGAAGACTGAATTCTATTAAGAGTTCTTGTGAAGCTTGGGCTTGTTCCTCCAAGTAGCTGCACGTATCTTATTCTATTACCAGTTAGTGGTAACTTTGGACTTCTGTATGCTCCTATTGCTGTGATTCTTTCAAAGTAATATACATCGAACCAGTTTACACCAGTATCATCACTCTCTTGGACAATAACATCTAGAGTAGGTGATGTTCCGGTTACAGCTGTGACCGCTATATTTATCTCGTAGGATAGCCCGAAGGTTGGCGACACGGCGGTAGTACTTGTGGTAGTAGTTATCGCTGAAGAAGCGATATCTACAGTAATACCTGGTATAGCTAAGTTAGCTGCGGATATCGAGCTTATCGTAGAAATCGCGCTAATGGCCCCAATTATTGATGGAGTACCAGTCTGTGTGGCTAAGGTCATGGTTGCGGCTACAGATGAACTCGTAGGTATAAGCGGCGACTGCGAACTTAAAGCTGTAGAGACTATTCTGGCCTTTGTTAGTCCAGTTACATCAATATACTGAATTCCAGCACCGACTGTACTACTACCTGTTACTGATCCGCCAAAAGTCTGTATTCTTGAAGTACCAATTGTTACCCAGTTAGTACTGTCCATCGTACCTTGCACTGTTAAAGTTACACCTGTCAGTGTGCCAGTTATCTGTATTGCTAGTGTATTATAGCCTTGTGTAGATACTTCTAAAAATGATCCAGCCACAGCTGTACCTAATGGTACGACGGCTGCAACTGTACTACCATTAGTGGATGTAATAGTACCAGTAATAGCTTCCACAGCGCCAACAGTAGGTATTGATCCTGCCGCCGTTCCAACACCAAGACTAGGTAACGTACCTATAGTTTGTACGTTACTACTAGCGTCTATAACGTCTATCATTTATTTCTCCTTATGCTACCGTAATTACTATAGATGAGCTATAGAATCCTAGAGCAGAAGTTCCTTGACTTAACACTATAGTGTAACTTCCAGCCACTGCTGCGGTTGCGCCTGCTTTAATTTGTGTTCCTACTAACTTGAATCTACCACCCGCAGTATCAGTAATACTTACGTATGCGCCAGGAACAATATTTAGTATATTTCCTACTACAGTATCTTGTACACTATTGGCGGGCATAGTAGCGCTACTTAGCGTCAATGGTATATTCTTTAACTTAGCTCTGCGTTTGCGGCGTTTGCGTCTAATGGCGCCCGCCGCAGCCATTAGGCCCATACTCATACTCCTGCAGTCATTGTGGTAGAGCTTGCGGCTCTAACTGGTGCTGAAACTGTCAGTGAAGAATTTGGAGTAGTTGCGGTTCCTGGTACCATTACTGTTGGTCCCATGTTTGGAGAAGTTGCTCTTCCTGCTCCTCCAACTGTTGGAGTATTATCTGATACGCTTGAAATTGATTGAGCGTTATCTACTGGGTAATCGGTCATTTTTAATCTCCTTAAATTTCGAAATGAGGACCATCAATAAATGGTCTCTTTCCTTCGCTTCTTCTTTTATCAATATAGTGGTTCATTGCTGATTCCATGGTTCCGTTCCACTTTGTAATATCTGGAATGTTCCACGCTGCTCCCCAACGAATTGGAAGGCCTAGCTCTTTGCCAGCTTTAGCCATTGCATCAGCAACATTGTCGTATACGTTTAGTTCCCAGCATACTTCACCGTCTATGTAAGCCACTAGGTCTACGGCGTCGCCATCTAGATGCTTGCTTTTCATTGTCTGGGATTTGCCTGCGGCAACATATTTCTTTTGAGTTTCTAGGGTTCTTAAACCCTCGGATACTCCAAAATCAACTGTACTTAGTTCTATAGCTCTCTTAACTACTGCGACTAACTTTGGGTCTACACCGGTTAGTTTATCTAGAGAGCGCTGGCTTAATTTAAACATTTGTTTCTCCTGATTCAGTTCCTGAGTCAGTAATTGTTATACCTTCTTTTCCGGCGGTTATTCTTCTCTTTACTAGCTGAGCTATAAATCCAGTCATTATAGTAATGATCTGAATATGTGCTAGTACTGCTAAATAAAATACGTATTTTAAGTTAGCTGCAACTAGCCATAGTCCTACGCCGGCGAAAATAGTAAATACTGTGGCTCCGCCAAACATCATCCAGAGTGAAAGATTCTTTCTTTCGTTTGTCTCTAGATTTAACCAGTTCATACTAGATTAAGTGGAGGCATATCCTCGTCTTCTACTAGTACTTCTTCTGTATTATAAGTTGCTAGTGGTGATGGCTCACTTACAGGAATCTTATATACTAGATTTCCTTCGTCGTCGTATCCCATTCTTTGTCCGCGCTTAATATACTCAGTAACCATTTGTTAAGTATCCTGTGACACGTTTGGCAATTGCAGAAGTTTTCTTTACTGCTATGGTCTCGTCTGTGTCTCCTTCTGAGAATCCCACGGTTATCGTACCTATAGGATAGTTCAGTAAATTTGTTAGGGGGCATTGTATAACCTTGTGTAGGCTATACGCTTTAAAATATCTTCTAGATGAAGAATCTACTGGTCCATATAGGACGGTACATTCTGGCTTATCAATTTCTTTCCATATCATTCGTAGGCTTTCATTCATTGAAGACACAGGCTCGTCGCCCGATAGCTCATAAGCATCGGTATAATAGCTTGCTGTAGTCTCTGTAAAAGGTATACCCGTTAAATCGTGTCTACCATTATGAAATTGTCTTATAATTACACTGTGTCCGTGTAAATCAGTATTTAACTGATTTAAGCTTTCATTTACTAGTTTTGCACTCTCAAGTTGCTCTTTGAATCTCATAGCTTCCTCGCTGGGAGTTACTACTAATTCTTCTAGTGTACTATAGCTCTTATAAGATATATAGCCTAAACAAATAATAAGGACCGCCGCTAGCGTAGCTATCGGCCTAACTGATAAGGAAGCGACAAGCGATTTAAACGCGTCACTTAGCTCCTTTATCATTAGTGAGAAGTCTCTCCATCAACTGTCCGTAGTTTCCTTGGCCAAAGTTAGCAATGTTAACCGTTGGGCCACTGTTTCCACTTTCTTGTTTAAGCTCATCCATTCTAATCTTATGAGCAAACTGAAGTAGTTCTAATAAATCTTTACTAGTATACATCCCCGACTCTTCGGCTTCTTCAAGCTTCGAATCGATCATTCTATCTAGTACCTGACCCAACTTGTGTCTGTTTCTAAAGCCTCTATCGAGGTAAACCCCGGTTATATAGTCTTTGACATCCTTACGCTCTAGAAGAGAGATTACCTGATACTCAGGAATCTGAAGCTGGTTAGCTGTTTCCTGTGCCGAACCATATTCAAGATAGGCGTTCGCAATGTCAAGGCATTCTGGTGTAAGTGCAATCTGTGTCATAATTTGCATTATACCAGCAAGGGGATTGTGGGTCAAGTTATTTTTAGAGTACGTGCCGGTATTGCTGAATTAGCTCACTAAAATATTTATCTTGACTTTGAGCCCAAAATCATGTAGTTTGACAAAATGGAAATAGAAATGATGAAAAAGATTTCAGAGGCGCTGCTGCCTTTGGCCGACATTAACGAAAACTGGGAGAAGGCCTGGGCAATAATAAAGGAGTATCTAAATGGAAAGTGAGTGGCTAGACGTCGTTGCCGTAAACGACAAGTACATCGTACATGGGCAGGTGGTGGATGGAACCTGCCGTGAGGTCGAAATTGAGCAAGTTCTTACGCAAGAGCAGAAGATGAAGGTCGACGACCTTCTTACGAAGCACTCGCGTGAGTATCGGGCACTACTAAGGAGTTTTGTAAATGACTAAAAAAGAGTTTCTAGAACAATTTGTTCTTACGGCGATACAAACTAACGAGTATTGGAACGTGGACCATATTCTCCAGTGGGGCCTGAAGGCTTGGAACCTTATCAATGAGTGAACTAGTGGGAATTATATTCTTTCTGCTGTTTATGGGTTTTATAGCTTGGGCGATAACAGAAGATCATGTGAGTCGGGACCACTGTAAAGAGCTAGGAATGGTTGTGGTGCAGTACGAGCACAAGAGCTACTGTGCGAATTTGGGGGATTTAAAGTGACAACTAAAGTAAGTGTAGACGCGCATGCGGGATGGCCCGTACAGGTTGTGGGCATTTATGGGGAGCCTCATATGCCTAAGGAAATTAGGACTGATGTGGTACAGCCCTATACGGTGAAGGACTTCTACATTCATAGCGGCTTTCGTATTATCTCGGTGGAAGAGTTGTCTCGATGACGATGATTCTTCTTTTATTAATTCTTATAGTGGTGCTAAGTAATGGTGACTGACGCAGAGCGCGAGAGGCTAGTAATTCTCATGGAGGAGTGCGGGGAGGTCATTCAGGCGTGCTCGAAGATTATTCGACATGGCTGGGATGGAGTGTATCCGGACGGCACGGGGAATACTGAGTGGCTGCGAAATGAAATAGATGACGTACAGGGGATGATTTGGGCAATGGAGGATCTTGGGGATGTTTCGGGGCCAATTCATTCACCTATCCAAGTTTGGGAGCGAAAGAAGCGGTGGATGCATCATCAATCGTAATCGCTGGTAGTAGATCTATCGAGGATTACGATGTTCTTCTGATGGCGATCTTTCTTAGTGATTTTTCAATAGGAGAGGTTGTCTCAGGAGGTGCTCGGGGACCGGATAGTTTGGGAGAGCGTTGGGCAACCGAGAATGGTGTTTCACTAAAACGATTTCCTGCAAATTGGGAACGGTTTGGGCGAGCTGCGGGCATGTATCGCAACGCGGAAATGGCTTCCTATGCGGACGGGGGAATTATTCTCTGGGACGGGGAAAGCCGTGGGACGCTAGACATGATAGACAAGCTTCGTCGGTTGGGAAAGCCAGTGGAGATTTGGATGAAAGATGATGACGGATACAGTAGATGTTGACTACGACACGGAGTGTACGTGTGACAAGCAGGAACCAATCATGGTAAACTATCAGATGATGTGGCATGAGGCGGATATCATCTGTGGAAACTGTGGCGGGTTTATTCGGTATTGGGATGCGGGATAAATTTTGGGCCGGTGAGGCGACTTGCATTCAATGCGGGTGGCTAGAAGGGTGGAAGCCTGAGGACAAGTGGTGTCATGTGCAGTTATTAGCACCTAATTGGAAAAATTTACCCAAAGTGGTACGTGAGGACTAGTTCTAGCGTTAGCTAAAATGTAAGGTCTTCGAACCGCCCCCTGGCGCCGAGCATAGCACACAACACATCATGTTGTCAAGTGTTTTATTTTATTTATTTTTCTCTTGACAATGGGGGAATCCCTTAGGATTCCCAAAGCACTTGCTGGCAATGAACGATCTTGACGCTGGCGACATTCGCCTGGCGGGCCCACTCCTCAGCGCGCGGCATGGCGTTGTGCATATCGCGCGCGCGATCTTCGAAGGTGCCGCCGGTGGTGAAGGTGATGATGATCTGCATTTGGTAGGGCCTTTCGTTGGTTGATGCCCTCTTGTACCTAGCAACCTCGAGGCTGTCAATAGATTATTTTTGCCCTCGATCCGTTCGGCCTCGATCCCTAAAAATTTATATTGACAGCCTCGATCCCTGCCCATATAAGGGGGCGTCAACCACGGAGACAAGACAATGATCGACTATCAGGTTCACGACTTCGCCTACCACGACTCTTGCTCTTTCAAGACTCTTGAAGAGGCGCGCGAATATGTTGCTCGCCAGATCGAAGAGTTTTGCGCAAGCGAATCGGACTTTGCAATCTTCAAGCGCGAAAGGATCGAGGCATGATCACCGGAATTGACGGCTTGACAATGGTCGCCCTTCTGTTTAGCATGTTTGTTATTATCTACATTGCCGGCGAGGAGTTTGCAGCATGACGTTCGAGGATTGGCTTAAGCTGGCAGATGCCAAGATCATCGCCCGCACTGGCATGGATCGGGAAGGCTGGCCCGATTGGGATTGGTGGAACGCTTTCGACGATGGCCTTACCTTCAGCGAGGCGGTGGAGGACTTCCTAGAGGATCTTTATGGCGGGAGGCTTTAAGCCTCCCCAAAGGCGCCGAAAATTTGGCACGCTACTACCAATGTAACACGTGTGACCGGTCGCTGTCAATAGGAAAAAATTTTCATCTGGGGAAAAATAGTGGGTTGACGCGGGCGAAACATGGGCCTAGGGTGATTACATCAAGAGGGAGACGCGGACATGATCTTTAACATTCGCAAGGAAGTCGAGGCAATTCTGGGTCGGACTCTTGACCAGAAAGAATTTAAGGCGTATATTGAATTGCGTGACGTTGGGTATGCTAATCCATACGATATTGTTGCCGCTCTCAAGAATATGGGGTTTTAACATGATTAACAAGATTCGTATCTGGATTGCGTATCGCCGCTTTCAAGCTGCAAAGCGTCGATATGAAAAGGACCGGAGCCTTGCCAATCTTGGCAGAATGGCAAAGGCAAACAATGCATGGTATTTTCTGAAGCATCCCGATTGCATTAAGCCCGCTTGGTAAGGAATAAAACAAATGATTAAGAATATCATCAATAGCTTTCAAGTAAAGCACGAGAATGCAACCTCACAATTTCATAAGGATCTTTTGCTTATTCGCACTGTTGCCCTTTGCATTGCCATTCGACTAGGGCAAGCATTACTTGCATTCGTTCTCTTTATCCCCGTCATGCTTTACATTGGCCTATTGGAATGCCTCAAGCAACTGTGGCTCGGCCTTGTCGCTTGGCCGATTGCGGTATGGGATTGCCTAAAGCATATCCCCGGCTATGCAAAGGCTCTGCGCCACCTAGGGCAGGATACCCTGCCGGTCAATCGAAAGCCTTTGCCGCTTAAGCGATAAGCCAAGATTAAGCCTTTGTTTTCAAAGGCTTAATTGGCGCCGATTTTAGCAGGTTTTTTCAGGCGCGTCAAGAGCAAATAAAAATTTATTTGTTGAAAAATACCTCTTGACCGGGCGAAAGAACGGGCCTAAGGTTAATTCATCAAGACGGAAGGGCAAACAAATGGCTTACGTGATTTTCGATCTGGACGGCACGGTTATTGACTCGGATCACCGCAAGGCGGCGCTGCCCGATGGCTCGCTTGATCTTGCCCATTGGTTTGAAAATAACACTCCCGACAAGATTGCACGCGATGGCCTGCTGCCGCTTGCCAATCAAATGCGCAATATTTACGCTGCCGGTCACACGGTTATTGTCTGCACGGCGCGTTCAATTGAAACGCCCGAAATCAAGGCTGCACACGATGAATTTTTTACTGTCAATAACTTGCCCTTTCATGTATTCCTTAACCGCGAACCGGGCAATATGGAAGGCGATGCAAGTCTTAAGGTTCGCCTGCTGAACGATTACTTTGTTTCGGAAGGCTTTACTTGCGCTGCCGACGCTAATGCAATCATGTTCGATGATAACCTTAAGGTTATCTCTGCAATGCTTTCGATTGGCATTACTTGCTTCGATGCAACTAAACAGAATAGGAGGTTGGCGGCATGAGCGAACAATCACTAGAATTTCAACTGGACTGTCTTGAGGATGAAATAATTCGATTAGATCAAGCTAGGTCTATTTGTATCCAAAGACTAGCAGACATTGATTTGCTATTAAGGAGCCTCTGGGAAAGAAAAGAATATTTATTGGAAGAAATAGATAATCAGGCTTCGGCCTGATTTTTTTTTGCCTATCGTGAATTTTTTCCTATTGACAGCGGCCAGCCGCGCATGTTATAATGGGCTGAATGCCCATTTTGCGCCGGCCCGAGGCGCCAAAATTATAGCAGGGTTCCCGCACGTTGTCAAGCGAAAAATGATCTGCGCATACGTATTTATTTTCGCCTCGGCTGCATTTTTTTCTTGCCAGTCTGCCAAGCCCGCGTTATAAGAGGACATCAAGAGGGGATGGGCCTCTCCTGATAATCAAGGAAATACTATCATGGCTGCTACCACCAAGACCGTCGAAAAGAACTACAACGAAGCGCAGGAAGCCGAGCTTCTGGCTGCCGGTATCATTGACAACGCTAAGGCGCTGGAATTTGCCGCTAAGTTTGGCAAGGACGTTCGTTCGATCCGCGCTAAGGCCGTTCGCATGGGCATTTACAAGGCCGCCGAGAAGGTTTCCAAGACTGGTGGCAAGATTGAAAGCAAGGAAGAAATTGCTGCCGATATTGCCAAGCTTGTTGGCAAGAATATGGACGGCCTTGATAAGGCTCCCAAGCTTGTTCTTCAGATTCTTCGTACTAAGCTGTCGGCTTAACCAAGAATAGGCGGGGAGAAATCCCCGCCACTACTTGAAAAGGAACCTAAAATGCGCACTTTGATTGCTGCTTATGTTATCGTTATACTTTCCATTTGGGGAGCGGTTCTTTATACTGTTTTTCACTTTGTTGGTAAATACTGGTAAACGAGCGGGGATTTATCCCCGCTTTTTTTTTGCTCTCCGGCAATTTTTTCGCTTGACATAGCAGGCAAAGCCTGCTATAATGGGATAGGCGCCAAAAATCCGCCAGGATGCGCCAAAATTATACCACGGGCGCTCAGACTTGTCAAGCGAAAAATTCGCAGCGCATACGTATTTATTTGCTTGTAGGCTTGGTGGATTCTGCTAGGGTCAATTCATGGATGACGCGCAACTAATCGAACGCTACGGGATGACAAAGGCGGAATTGCTCGCCAAGTCTGAACAAGAGGCTAGGCTTGGCAATAGGCTTGTGGCATATTGCCTTTACAATGCAGCATATGGGAACATTCCCAAAGTAAAGGAAAAGAAAATGCGAAAGATTCTCAATATGCCCGCCACAGAATTGTCCGGCTGGCTTGGCATGATTTTTGTGCAGTCCGCTACGCTGCCGACGACACTTAGCAACCTGCTAGGCTATAGCAAGCAATTGCCGCCGGTTTCTATGGTCCTGCTAGTCTGGGTTGGGTTGGCGCTTTATTTTGTGCGCGCTTACAAGCAACGCGATACGCTTTATATGGTTTCTAACGGATTCGGTTTTTTCGTTAATACCATTTTGCTTGCCCTTATTGTTTTTCCGAAAGGTTGACAAATGCGCGATTTTCTTATAGAAGCCGTGTCTTTTCTTATTTGTTTTTCTCTATTGTTTGCCATAGGATATGGGATTGTCCAACTAGCGCAAGGGAACGAGGATATACGAAAAGCGCAAAGGGCCGATTGCATTGCAAGAGGCGGAAAATATGCGGAAGCGGAAGGGCCTAACGCTAGGCCGCATTCGGACTATTGCATTAAATGAAAATAAGCCCTTGAAAAACAAGGGCTTATTGGCGCCGATTTTAGCAGGTCCGCAAAAGTTTGTCAAGCAAAAAATTTCCAGCGCATACGTATTCAAGGCAAAAATAATTCTTGACGGGCTGGGCGCTTTCGACTAATAATGAGGCATCAAGAGGGCGCAAGGCTCTCCGGAAAGTCCCATAGGGCACTAGGAGCTAATACTATGGCTAAGGCCGATCACTTCCTTATCATTGACACGGAAACGACCATCAGCAATACTGTCGCTGATTTTGGCGCGATTGTCACTAATCGCAAGGGTGAAATACTTCATTCGGCTGCACTTCTTGTGCGCGAATACTATCTCGACCGTGACAATAACACGTTGTTTCACGATCAATCGGCTGATCCTCTTTGGGGTCAACGCAATTTGCCTCGCCGTTATGCTGCGTATGACAATATGCTTTCGGACGGTCGCCGTATGCTTGCTTCGGTTCCGGCAGTCAATCGCTGGCTTGCCAAAGTAAACGCAAAGTATAGCCCTATCGTCACGGCCTATAACTGGGCTTTCGACAAGAACAAGCTCGGCAATTCTGGTATTGATACGGATATGTTCGACCGTTCGTTCTGCCTTTGGCACGTTGCCGCTAATAAGTATGCTAAGACTAAAGCATATCGCCAGTTTGTTCTTGATACTGTCGGCTTTAATACTCCCACTAAGCACGGCAATATGTCTTATCATACTAATGCCGAAATCATGGCTCGATTTGTTCTTAATAATCCGCAACTTGACGACGAGCCGCACACGGCTTTCGAGGATGTTAGAGACTACGAATTGCCTATTCTTTCCACTATTCTTCGCAATACTAAGACTAAGGAATTGTTTGACGCTCCCGCCTACAATTGGCGAGAATATCAGGTCAAGGACTGGTTTGCCCCTAAGTAGGGGCAAACTATTCGCCAAGTAAAACGAAAGATCCGCTCCAGTAAAACGGGGCGGATTTTTTTTTTTTGTCTGGGGCAATTTTTTCGCTTGACACGGTTTTGCGATTCTGCTATTGTTGAAATAGCGTCTTCGACGCGCCAAAAATTTGTTCACGTTTTGTTCCAGGCGCTACGCGGCCACATTTATTTTTCCACAGCTCATTTTTTCTATTGACAAGCCCGCTGGATCCTGCTATAATGGATGTGACAGCGCCGACAACGGCCTGGCGCCGATTTTAGCAGGATTCTACGCGGTTGTCAAGAGAAAAATTTTGTGCATACGTATGCGCGGTAGGCTAGGGCCAGTTTGATAAAATGCATTATGTTAAATGAATTATCGCAATGAAATCAATCACTTAGGGGGCCGCAGTTTGATAAATGGTATTATGTTAAATGGCATGATACGTTATATCATCACCTTGAAAAAATCGTTTAAAATCAAACACTTAACCATTTTGGTTAAAATGCGCAGCATTCCTGCGCCAGAGTGGAAAGTCAACAAGTGCAAAAGTTACGTATGCGCGCTTGCGCCGGCTGTCAAGTGAAAAATCAACGTGCGGTGAAAATAAATTTTTTAACCTATTTGGTTAAAGCGCGCCAATTATAGTGGCAAATCAACGCCCTGTCAAGTGAAATTTTTGCAAGCGCTCGGAGCAGATGCAAAAAATGCACTTGACCGGCCCTCCCCTTTCCGCTATAAGGGATGGGTCGGAAGGGAGAGGGAAATGCGAATTTTTCAAGCACTGAAAAAATTGTTCTTGACTTCTCCCTCTGACATTGGTATAAGTAATCATCAAGACGGAGATAATCAAATGTCCAAGGAAATCGTGAAGAACTACACCGCCGCTCAGGAAGCTGAACTCGAAGCCGCTGGCGTGATCGACAATGATCGCGCTCTCGAATTCGCCGCTAAGTTCGGTAAGGACGTCCGCTCGATCCGCGCTAAGGCGGTTCGTATGGGCCTGTACAAGGCTAAGGAGAAGGTCTCGAAGACCGGTGGTAAGGTCGAGAGCAAGGAAGATATCGTTGCTGATATCGCTGAGCTGGTCGGCAAGAACCTCGACGGTCTTGAGAAGGCCCCGAAGCTGGTGCTTCAGACCCTGCGCACTCGCCTGAGTGCGTAAGTAACGCGGGGGCGCTAGGAGGTAGATAACTTCCACACCGCCCCCGGAAGTTGCAGTACACGACCGGATTCCGCCTAGAGCCTGTTTTACACAGAACGAAGAACAGAGCCTACGACGGATCGGCTAAGTACGGAATCAGCCTGCTACAGTTGTCGCTGTAGCAGGCTTTTTCGCGCCGGCGCTACTGCGCCAAAATTATAGTGCCAAATCAACATAAAGTCAAGACAAATTTTTTGTGTGCGGTGAATAAGGTAGGTTAATCTCCGCAAACGGTTTCACCAAGCCTGCGAACTTCGTTCGCAAGTTTGTCCTGTGTCCTAGGACCGAGGACAGCAAGCCAAAGGCGCCAATTATAGTGGCAAATCAACACCAAGTCAAGTAAAATTTTAACGTAACCTGACGCGATTGCTAAAATTCGATATTGACTTACCTAGTCAAATCAACTATATTGAGACTTCAGCAAAGGAGATCAACATGCGTTCTATTTCTATTCTTGGCGACATTCTAGAAGTGCTTCGTCAGCTTGCGATCGGCATTCCTGAGGTTTTTCTTCACTACGACGTAAGCAAGGTCGAACTTCAGGCTGACGACTACGATCGTCCGACCGTGTTCGACATTGTTTTCGTCGAGTCTGAGGACACTGAGCTAGTGATTGGTGAAATCGTGCTTTCTGAGGATTTTACCGCTTCTTTCGAGATTTTTGAAGCAGATTGACGTTAGTTTGAGATAATTCTGGATTTTTTAGGATAAGTCCTAAAATTAGCCCGCTAGACACGTTCTAGCGGGCTTTTTTGCGCTTAAATTTGGGCGCGCCGGCAAAAAAGTTGCGATTTTTAAGCCGGGAGCTGCACCTGCGGCCCACTTTTGCGTACTTTTTCAACTCTAGTGGAAACTTAACTCGAATCGCGACAAGCAGACAAAAATATAGCCCACTTTCAAGAGTTGAAAGCAGGCTAACGCACTTCGTGCGTAATCTAGTATCTGATAGTTAGATTTCAATGCTAAAGCGGGGCTAGAGCCCGGCTGACGCGCGACTAGTATAGTATGGACAAGTTTATCCTCAACGTAGAAGAAACCGTCAAAAGTTTAAAAACAAGTAGGAGCAGTTGTTGACCAACAAAGAGGCTTAAAAGGTCGTTTTGGTAGTAGCATTGTTGTAGACGCAGCTTTGGCCTCTTGAATGTAGCAGACAGTACAAAAGTAAAAACAAATTAGCGAACTTCGTTCGAAGACTTACACACGAAGTGTGTTATGCTTGTTTAAAGTGAGTATCAAGCTTTAATAGAGAAGATCGACCATTCCAGAGATCCTTTATCCGTGGGGAATGAGGTAACGCTCACGCTGCTCACCCCACTTAAGGACTCTGTAGTCGATCTTCTTCAATTTCTTTACTTCCTTTAACTTATATTAGATTATATCATACGTCAAAAGAAATTACAAGAACTATTTTTCCTAGGTATGGAGAATCTGAATTGTAGTGCTTTAGCAATGTGTCTAGCTTGAAGTTGTAATATAACATTGTGCGAGACTTTTGTCAAGGGCTATTTTGTTCATGGTAGTAAAAAATATATCTTGACATCATGTCTAAAATAGGATATAACAGTTGGTATAGGAGGAGTTGTAATGAAAATAAATAAGCCTTTTTGGTACAAAGAAAATGGTAAGATGAAGCAGGCGTATAGTTACGACAATAACGCGTATGTGAAAAAGTTTGCTCAACAGTACGGTGGAGATGCTATCGACTATCTAATGGTAAGTGATAATATCGCGGCTGTGGCAGATGTGGAGACGGAGATCTACAGCGTGCTGTTAAATGAGGGCGCTACGGAGAAGAAGCCCACTAGCCTAGCCAACGATCCTCGTCGTTTTAAGGTAATGGTAGAAGGTCCTGAGGGTTTCAAAGAGTATGATGACGGCCATGAGCACATGCGCGACGCTAATAATCTAGCGAAGACTCTCACAAAGTACTACAAGACCGTACTAGTAGTGCGAAAGCGATTCCTAGATCGTGAGATTAAGGGAGCAACGATGTGATTATAGAAAAACGATTTTGGGTCAAAGAGTCAGACGGGATCAAGTGTGCACTATCATATCCTGATCCTAGATCTACCAAAGGATTCCATACTAGACTTGGTGGAGAACTAGTAGAGAAACTATCTGTCCCTTATAAGTTTGAGGGAGAGGAAGTATATAGTGTAATTACTAGACTAAAACAGGGTAACGACCTACCTTTTAGTATTTATGTAGATGACGAGGATGGATTAAGTGAAATTTTAAGGTGTGAAACCCATAAAATTGCAAATGAAGTGGCTAAAGCCCTAGGGCACTGCTATAGTGTAGTGTATGTGACTAAAAATGAAAAAACCTAATCAAATTCAGGAAGAGATTGAGAAGTATCTCGAAGATAAAGAGTATGATGAGAAATACCATAATGATCTTATAGAGTTTGCAAGATCTAAGCGTCCAGAGCGTCAAGTATATGACCTTGGTGATGGCGATATTCTTATAATTGAATAAAAGAAAGCCCCAGTTTTGCAACTGGGGCTTTTTTGTTTTATCGTAGATTAAAACCAAGTGAGCTAAGTGAGCTAAGTCGAGATTCAATTGCACCGCTGGTGCGCTTAATACCAAACTTACGCTCAATAAGGTCAATAATAGAGTAAATAGGGAACGACGCTAGTGCGCAGGACATTAGATAATTATCCTGCATATCGTCCCAGCGATAGATATTACCCTGCTTCTTAGACTGTGCGTAAGATTCGGGATCGCGAGGAAAGATAAATCCTCCCTCCGCATAAATAGGAGTAACCCCATTAAGGCAACCAAACTTATCCGTAGCAATAGTTGCACTAGCGATCTTATTTATGATACCCCACTTCGGTTCCTCCATCAGATCCACAATCTTATGCTGCGGAAAGAACTTTGCCCAACGCTCTAGTGGTGCCTTCTGCTCGCGAAGCTCCTGAATGAGTGCCTTTTCTGCTTTACTGAACATTACGAAACTCCTTTACTGCTTTCTCTAGATCTTCTAGATCATATTCGTCGTCAATCGACATCCAAATGTCATGGGCTAGTTCTTCATCGGCGAGGTCTTTAATCTCAGCTTCATAGCCATTCTCATAGGCATTGGTAATCATTTCTACTACACATTCATATGCCGTCATTTGTACTTCCTAAATGGTAAAATAATCTTCAGAATCTCGTCCAGTGCCCCATAAGCTGCTTCTGGTCCGTCGGGTGGAATCGTATTCTCTGCAACAATAGCAATCTCATGAAGTGCTAAAGTCTCTGGACTCCAGCGCTGTGTCTCAATCGCTGCCATTTCATCTTCTACACTAAATACTTCAGTAGTATTTCTAATAAAGTGTGTTGCTGTTTCTTCTGTAACCCGCTCACCAATCAGCATCTTATCAGTGTAGTGATGATTCGACCACCCACCATTAAGACCCATAATAGCTGGGATTTTCTCTACACTCTTATAAACAGGTTCCATAGTTTTCTCCTTAATTGTCTCATCATAGTGAGAAATCAACAAAATGTCAAGTCCCATTTTTTAGATCTTGACAATAAGCCCAAAATCTAATATTATGTTGGCTTAAGGAGACAATTATGCCTATTTGTTATATGCTCGTCGGGTGTCCTGGTTCGGGCAAGTCCACCTTCGTGGACAAGTACTTCTATGACTTTCCTGTGACTAATCACAATGTCACTCCTATGCTGACAGGTACGGATTATTATATTGATCGTATCGCAGAGTCTCTTGAAGTGACTTATTCCGAAATCTTTCAGGATGCCTACAAGCTTGCTGAAAAGATGTTCTGGAAGGACATTGAAAACGCTGACGAAGACGATATTATCATTGATCGTACCAATATGACGATCAACAGTCGTAAGCGTTTCATTCATGCTCTCAACAGTACTCATCGTATGGAAGCCATCGTGTTTCCTGTGCCAAATGATCTTGAAGCTCGTCTTGCTAGCCGTAACGGTAAGGAAATTCCTGCAAACGTTGTTTCCAATATGATTAGGGGCTTTGAAATGCCTACTCTGTCTGAAGGCTTTGATGCTGTTTGGACTCCTGAGTCGTTTCTCGAAAATATCTATTGACATTTAGGTTAAAAAATAGTATAGTGAACTCATAGCAGATAGACTGCTATGTATTTTTTGCAAGGAGTTTGCAACATGAAAACTATTTCCGCAATTGAGATGCGCGATAAGCTTCTAACACCCAAGTACGATCTTCTAGTTTTTATTGGCCGGTTCCAGCCCTTTCATATGGAACACAAGCGCGTGATTGATATCGCGCTCACCAAAGCAAAGCACGTTCTAGTGCTCGTAGGCAGTTCGGGCAAGGCTCGTACTGTGCGAAATCCGTTCACGTTCGAAGAGCGTCGTGAAATGATCTTTGAGGCTTTCAGTCCGCAGGATCGGGCACGTATGCGGGTTCGTCCTCTTCGGGACAAGACCTATAATGACTCTGCTTGGATCAAGCAGGTGCAGGATAAGGTTATGGATACTGCGATCGGCCTGCAAAATCCCGGAGTCAACCTTCATGGAACTGGCCGAGTGGGACTCATTGGTGCATCCAAGGACAGCAGCTCGTACTACCTCAAGCTCTTTCCTCAGTGGGAATCTGTAAATGTTCCTATTGAGTACAAGGTAAACGCTACAGAAATTCGAGAAAGCTTCTTTGAAGATGAAGAAGTCTCTATGGCTGCTGATCTTCCCCGGAATGTTGTCAAGTGGCTAGAGGAGTTCTCTGACACTCCCGAGTGTGAGACGCTGCGTCGTGAGTACTGGTTCGTTGAAAAGTACAAGAAGGCGTGGGAAGCCGCTCCTTACCCTGTAAAGCACCTGACCGTAGATGCAGTGGTTGAGCAATCAGGTCACATTCTGCTAGTAAAGCGTCGTTCGGAACCCGGCAAGGGCCTGTGGGCACTTCCTGGTGGGCATCTAGAAATGGATGAAACGTTGCAGGACGGCGTAATTCGAGAACTGCGAGAAGAGACTGGAATCAAGGTTCCAGTGCCTGTTCTTAAGGGTTCGGTTCACGCAACTCACATGTTCGACGATCCCTATCGCTCGAATATCGGTCGTGTCGTAACCTTCGCGAGCTACATCAAGCTCGCTGATGATACTTCGCTGCCGAAGGTAAAGGGTGCTGACGATGCTGAAAAGGCACGCTGGGTTCCTATTAGTGAGATTGCCGAGGATAAGCTGTTCGACGACCACTACCACATCATTCAATACTTTTTGGGGCTTTAATCATGTTTGCACAAGTTATTAAAGAAATCATTGAAGATATGGGATTCTATGATGAAGAGGAGTATTACGATCTTTCTAGAAGAATCATTCTAGATTGTGCTAGCCTAGTGCCAGAAGAGAGTAAGAGAGTAATTCTTGAACACTTTAAGGTCTCTCATAAATAAAAGTCTTGATTTTCAAGGCAAATTTTAGTATAACTAAGGTTCAAGGATAGACCTGAACCAAATTTAATAGAGGAGTTCTATTATGAATAACATTATTCTGAACGCTGACTCGTACAAGTACAGTCAGTTTAACCAGTACCCCGAGGGTACTGAATACGTCTACAGCTACATCGAGAGCCGGGGTGGCAAGTACGACGAGACCGTGTTCTTCGGTCTTCAGGCTTTCATCAAGCAGTACCTCGTCTACCCAATTACTTGGGATGACATTGATGAAGCCGAGGCTATCATTCTAGCACATGGTGAGCCTTTCAACCGCGAGGGTTGGGAGTACATCATGGAAAAGTATGATGGTCACCTGCCCGTAGAGATTCGGGCTGTGCCTGAGGGTACTGTAGTGCCTGTGCATAACGTGCTGGTTTCGATCATTAACACTGATCCGAAGTGCTACTGGCTGACTTCGTTTCTAGAGACTGCGCTGCTTCGTGCGGTGTGGTATCCTACCACTGTGGCTACTAACAGCCGTGAAATTAAGAAGGTGATTCTCGATGCTCTTGAGCGTACCGGTACTCCTGGTGATATTTCTTTCAAGCTACACGATTTCGGTGCTCGTGGGGTTAGCAGTCTGGAAAGCGCAGGAATTGGTGGTGCCGCGCACTTGGTTAACTTTCAAGGGACCGACACCATTGAGGCTCTGCTTTTTGCCCGTCGTTACTACAATGCTGACATGGCTGGCTTTAGTGTTCCTGCTATGGAGCATTCTACTGTAACTAGCTGGGGTCGTGAAGGCGAGGTTGCTTCTTACCGGAACATGGTCAAGAAGAATGGCAAGCCTGGTGGTATTGTAAGTGCTGTTTCTGACAGCTACGATATTTATGAAGCCTGCCACCTGTGGGGCACTGAACTCAAGCAGGATATTCTCGACTCGGGTGCTACTCTAGTTGTTCGTCCTGACAGTGGCCACCCAGCAACTGTTGTGCATGATTGCATGTGCATTCTTGCAGAGCACTTCGGCTACACTACCAACGAGAAGGGTTACGACGTTCTCAACAACGTTCGTATTCTTCAGGGTGACGGCATCAACATCGAAAGCATTAAGGAGATTCTTGATGTTCTAGAGGCTGCCGGTTTCAGTGCCGACAACGTAGTGTTCGGTCAGGGTGGCGCGCTGCTTCAGATTGTCAACCGTGACGACCAGAAGTTCGCTATGAAGGCTAGTGCTATTCGTGTCAATGGTGAGTGGAGGGACGTGTTCAAGGATCCTATTACCGATCCTGGTAAGCGTTCTAAGAAGGGTCGTCTCAAGCTTATTCGTACTGAGATGGGTGAATTTGCTACCACTAGGGAAACAGCAGCCATGTCACGACCTGATATTCTTCAGACTGTATTCATTGAAGGTGATACTCAACGGGATCAGACTTTTGATGAAATCCGTGAACGAGCACAAATCTAACTAAGCCTAAATAGGGGGTTGACATCTTCGTGTCAATCCCCTATATTATGAGCATAAGGAGACAGACATGAAGTACCCCGAAGAAATCCTGCGTGAAAAGATCGCAATTCTAGAAAATGAACGTGATAGGTACAAGGAACGACTAGAGTTCTTTGTAGAGGATATGTACGAAGACCTATGGAAGTTTCGTAACGAGATTGAACAGAAGTTTGCTGACCTTATTGAAGTTGTAGAGGATGCTAAATATGCGTAAGATTATCTTTACTGATTCCGCCAAGACCGTTGGTACTGACTTTGCTCAGGCTGAGCTTTATCCGGCTGGCACTTCCAATGCTACACTCGATGAAGATGCCTTCCAGTATTCCGTTCAAAATGCAGAAATGTACGGCTGGGAATACATTGGCGACGACTGCATTCTCGATGATGACGAGTATGAAAACTATGTGACTGATAGCGAACTCGGTTATCAGTGGGAGGAGTACAATCCCGAGAAGCACGACATGCTTCGCATCGGTGGTGGTTCTTTCGAGGACGACTTCGCTTACCAGATGGAGCGTATGAAATGATGGATCAATATCCTAAAGTGCAGTGTGAACCTAGGCTAGCAGCCTGTGTTCGCAATCCCGAAGGCCATCTACTTATGTATACAGTACAGAGTACTATGGCCAAGGTAGAGGAGTACCAAAAAGAGAATAATCCTCTATGGGAAGACTGGAAACGAATCGGCTGTCATATTGTTCAGATTAAAGTAGACCTATATGATTGCTATTGGACCCGTAAGAATGCTCTTGAGGCAACCAATGTTCTCACTTTTTAAACTATTTCGCAAGCCTCAGTATGTCTGGCGTAACAAAGATCACGATATTCCTGTAGAGTTTGTAACTCTTGCAGGAGTCGTGAACGGCGTCGTATATGCTGAGGTCAAGTACGAAGGTAGAACATCCTACGTACCTAAAAATGAACTTTATCGTGTCTGATGACTATAAACTCTGGAAAGCTTGGTGGTACGCCACAATGTACAGCGCTAGTCCACAGACTAGAATGAGAATAATTGATGAACAAAGACTACAAGCTAGCAGAGTACCACAATCATAATTTCTCGGAAAGTCGGTTCGAAAGAGCCGACTTTCTTGGTGCAATTTTTACAGACTGCGATTTCTCCGCAGCTGACTTCACTCGTGCCTATATTACAGGTGCTCGATTTGAGAACTGTGACTTCACTTATGCGAAGTTTCATGGAACCTACTTCTTTTCTAGTCAATTCAAGAACTGCAACTTCACCTGTGCAGACATGCAAGACGTGTTGCTTTCAACCGTAGACTTTACAGGCTCTAGCTTTATTAACGTCGAGTGGCAGGGTACTCTCATAAACTCTCCTCCGTTACTGGTGCAGGGCATCGAATATCCTCTTACAGTGCTAGACAATGGCCATATGCACGTTGGGTGCGAATTTAACACAATCGACTTCTTCTGGAACGCTGATGAAAGACTCGCTGCAAGCGGTGAGGGGCTTCGTGCAGCGCGTTTCTGGAGAAAGAACAAACAATGGATCTTTCAGATGCTGAAAGACAGGGGATATTATGAACACGGAAACACATACTCGAACTTGGGTTCGAGTTCTACTTTATAAGGCAGTGGCTTTTGCCATTACAGCAGTATGGGCCGGAGTCGGCGGAGCTCTAGCAATTCAAGTTATTCTGACTCTAGTGCAGGTGGCTATGGAGCGCGCTTGGCTCAAGGTAAATTGGGGGCTTAAAAGTGTACACTCTGAAAATTGAGTCCGTAAACAATGAGTTTTTGCACGCTGTGCAGGCTTTAGTGCAAGAAAATGGCTTATGGAGCCTTGACGTTGAGTGCTCAATCTATAGTACTACAGTGACTATAAGTACTATGAGCGTTCGAGAGCTAAAACATCTAGTAGATATTTTAGAGTCTGAACAGTTTATGAAGGAGGATTTTAATGAGTACCTATCTCGAAAGTTTGACAACTGAAGAACTCTGCGTAATTCTAGAAGACGATGAACTTATTACTATCAATATGATTAAAGAAGCGGTGCGTCGTCTTCGCTACTTTGCTATGGAGGTAGACGAATGAAATACGCGATTATGGTGATGCTAGGAGATGACTGGCAGTATATGTGTGAGGGGCCACTTGATGATCTCCGAGTAGCCCTGATGACACTAGAAGATGCGGAGGAAGCTGTAGAGGCTTGGAAGCACTATGGTAGCGAGCAAGATATTAAGATTGTTGAATACAATCCTTGACTTTGAGTGCACATTCGATTAGAATGGCTGCATAAGGAGAGAAAGCCATGTATCTAGTGTTGATGAGAGAGGACTCCTGCTCGGAGATTCATCAGAGGCAGTTTGAGTTCTATGATGCCGCTAAGGAATACTTTGATAAAATGTGTGAGTACTACCTCTTTTGTAAACTCTGCTCGGTCCTTCAGGAGAACGATCATGACTAAGAATTTCATCACTGTTACTGAGGGAATGAGTGGCTGGTTCGCTGTGCATATGTGGCTTAACGAGGAAGAGGACTTTGGCCCCTTCTGGGAACCCTATGATACTGGCTATGCTCGCTACACAACTCGTGAGTCAGCTGAGGATGAGGCTCGTGATTGGGCTCATCAGACTGGTATGGAGTATCGGTAATGTCTATTGTTTCCGCAGAGTACCTAATCAAAGCTGCTGGTGGCATTCAACAGAAGCTTAAGCTGTATACTCCTAGGTACACTATTCCTATGGAGTATGTGACTGATGTAATTGACATGATTAAGTGCGAAGTCAGTGAGACAGGCTCAAGTTGGTCCTCTCACGGGACGGTCGATCATCCTTCTTTCACCAGGCTTCGTAATCACCTTGAGGTAGAGGGCTACATTAAGACCTGTAGAGTTTCTAGAAATGGCGACTCTGTTCTGAAAGAGTTCTATCTCAACGGAGCTAAGTTCTCTCCTGGAGATAGGTTTTATAGTGCTTGTGCAATGAAGTGGCATTTGGAGAAATATGGTGAGTCCTGATGATATTGATCGAATCGCGCTGGGCCTTTATGAGGTTCTAGGCGACCTGAATGCGAATCTAGATGAAAACGATGATTGGGATGCAGTTCTAGCTTATATGCACAGAGCGCTTGAGCCTTATGTAACACGGGATAGGAATTATAACTAATGAAACTTTGGCTTATTTCACAGTCTGAAAACAGCAACTATGATACCTTCGACTCGGCGGTCGTTGCCGCAGAGACGGAAGAAGAAGCGCGTCATATCTATCCCTCCTTTGGTGGCTGGGATACCGGACCTAAGCGTTGGAATGGATCAAAATGGCTCTGGCATCTAGAAGATGGTCGAGTTCTTGACTATGGTTCAAGTTCCTGGACCTCCCCAGATAAAGTAAATGTTCAATTTCTAGCGGATGGTTATGATGGCCCCGCTGGTACAGTTCTAGGAAGTTTCAATGCCGGATAAACTCATTATTGACGGACAAGTAGCAGTTCTAGTTTCCCATGGGTATGGCGCAGGCTGGTACTCTTGGAATCACGATGAAGACATGCTGTTTGATCCAGTTATTGCACAGGCTCTTCTTGATGGTAAGTCTGATAAGGAAATTACTCGTATTGCTGCGCAACGCTATCCAAATGCTTATCTTGGTGGACTTGACGGACTTGCTGTTCACTGGGTTCCTATTGATACCCGATTTCGTATTGAAGAATACGACGGCTCAGAAGGGCTTATGGTAGAGTCGGACTATCATTGGGTAACCGCATGATTAGCCCTCTAGTATGGTTCATCGTCATCTATGTCTCTCTTGGGATTTACATTCTGATGGAAGGCTTAGTAATGGCATGGCGTGAGTCACATCATCCTAGGTCAGTCAAAGCGATCGCCTGCGTGATTTCAGTGCTCGTCTGGCCTCTAGCATTTTTTCTGGATTAACGAAAATCGCCCTTGACACCAGGGGCGATTTTTTGTATTATAAAGCATAAGGAGATAGAAATGCAAAGCGAAAAAGATATTGCTTTTCGTATTATTGATAGGATTCTTGGAACTCCAGAAGGTCTTTGGGCTGCAATTGACTCTATGATAGATGAAGGGGACTTCACTCAACAAGAGTTTGATCTCCAAGAATCTGGTGTAATGCCTATTATTGATGAAGCCATGTTCGAGTGTGAAACTTGCGGCTGGAATGTTGGTCGTGGCGATGAGTCCAATACGCCTAGTATTTGTCACGATTGTTATCAGGAGGAGGAGGATGCATACTGATGTTTACTCTCGCTGGTTTCGTGCCTATACTGCACACCAGAACGCTAAGAACCCGGCTTTCAAGAAGATCTGGAAGTCTGTGATGGAATATCTTCAGGAGGACTTTTAATGCGAATGCTTAGTGAAATGCTAGAACTCGCTGTCGAAGCCCATGATGGGCAAGTCGATCTTGCGGGTGTGCCCTACATCTTTCATATCATGGCCGTGACCGAGTTCACTCGTCAGCGTTGGGGCCATGAGGACGAAGAGCTACTCTGTATCGCAGCAGGTCACGATCTGCTAGAGGATACTGCCGTAACTTGGCAATTTCTTCATGACAACTTCAATACCCGCGTTGCAAATGGCATTCTCAAGCTCTCTCGGTTTAAGGGCGTGGAATACGGAGACTATCAGCGCAATGTTATAGGTAGTGTTGATGCAATGAAGGTCAAGCTGTGTGATCTCCGTCACAATATGATGGAAGGTCGCGTTATCATGGACGCAAAAACTGAACGTCGAATGCTCAAGTATCGGGCATTTCGAGACCTAATTGAGGAGGCACTTAGTGAAACTAATTTATCTTGACATGGACGGAGTGCTGTTTGATCTGCATTCAGCACTTCAGGAGCATACTGGAGTTCGGTTTCCAATGGCTGATCGCAGCAAGCTCTTCAAGTCCTATCTTCCCGACTTTGTGGATCACAACGGATTTGCGACTATTCCACCGCTAGAGAATGCTCATGAGCTTGTAGCCGGTATTCAGGCTATGACCTCGCACGTGGCCATTCTCACCTCGGGTGGGTCTTTTCATAAGTCTCGTGGAGAAGTCGCACGTCAGAAGAAGGAAAGCATCGACAGCAATTTTCCTTCACTAGAGTCAGTCGCGTTCTGCATTACAAGTAGCGGAGCAATGAAGGCACGTCTAGCACACAAGAAAGCGTTTCTTATTGACGATCACGCCCCAAATATTGAAAAGTTTATTGCTGCTGGTGGACACGGCATCGTGTATCACCCTGACGAGTATAAGTCAGTACTAGCGCAAGTTAGGAGTTTTATTAATGTATAAGCTACGTATTCCCGAGTGGGAAGATCGAAATGGTGATATTCACCCAGAACGAAATGAGCTAGTAGAACTAGTGGATACTCTATGGGGCGGGCTTGAACCTTCTCATGATCTAGTATTTAAGTACTACGGCATTCCGCCTCGCACGGCCTTTAAGGCAGTCGAAGCCGATCGTCTAGTGTTTCATAATGAGAATATGGGGTATGTTATTGTACCTGATGTACCCTCGAACAAGGGACTTTGGAGCGCATGTTAATTCTTGAGAAAATGTCAGTGCCGGGATGGCAGCTCAAATCGGAATACATCGAGCCTCTTCTAGAAATGCTAGAGGCTCATGTATGCGGAATGTGTACGATGACGGAGGCGGAGTATAAGCAGGCCACTCTAACGGTAGATGCTGAGTACGATGATGAATACCCACAGTTTAAGCCCGAGACCTACAACCAGTATTCACCAATTGAAAAGATTGACTGGCTACTGGGAACACCATGCGGCTGTGAGTTCGATTTCTATGATGAGGAAGACGGACCATTTGCTTTAATTGATGTTGACTCTCAGGGCTGATTAGGTTATAGTGGGTGCATAAGGAGGAAGCTATGCGTAATCCAATCGCCCGCAACCTGTGGAAATTCAATAAACCCAAGACCGTAAAGTCTAAGAAACTCTATTCTAGGAAGATTAAACATGGAACTATCAAGCCACGTAACTGCCAATCTTGACCAGTGGGTTGAGAATGGGTTTATTAATGCCCCTCAGCGGGAAGCTATTGCACAACTAATTGAAGCTGCAACGCAAGATGCCTTCGATTCCGGCTATGATCGTGGTGAATACGATTCTTACGATGACGGGTATATTGCGGGTCTTCGTGATGCGACAGCCGACTCGTTTGACGAAGGCTACGCCGCAGCTATCGCTGACAACCAGGAGTAACTAAAATGCTTATTGAAATTAATCACGACCAGATTTCTAGCATGGTTTTCCATGAACTTCAGATGACTCTAGACCAGTTTCGAGAGGACATGGAACTTGACAATCCGCAGGTCTTCTCGCTAAATGAAGTATCCGACAAGCTTCAAATTCAGAAGCATATCGAGGCTCTTGAGCTGATTCTTGATTGGTATCGGGAGCCGTTCGGTGGATAACATCAAGACACGCGATTTCATCGCAAGCCAAGCTATGCAAGTTCTGCTAGAGAGGGCTGTGGAGACCCTCGAAAAATACTCTATTCATGATATGGCTAAGGATGCTTATACTATTGCTGACGCGATGATTGTGGCTTCAGCTAAGTAATAAAAGGGGGTCGGTTAAAAATAATCATTGACACTGACCCCCAATTATGTTATAACAGTTATCTTGAAACGAAAGGACTTCCTTATGATTATTTGTGATAACGAGCAGTTTAAGGAAGCCGCCGAATTCTACGCTACTAAGCTTGGTATCCCTGATGAAACCATCATCGCTATTGGGATTTATCCTGAGATGCCCGTAGCTGGTTACTGCGAGTACCATGACGAGGACGTTTATCCTTACTTCATCGTAGGGATCGAGGACAATGACCCGGAATCGGGCGAAGAAGATCCTCTCGCAGTTCTAGCGCATGAAATGGTTCACGTTAAGCAGTATGCCAATGGCGAACTTGTAGATCACGGTAAGTATTGTAGCTGGCACGGTAAGAAGTACGAAGCTGACGAGGCTGACTCGGAGAACTACTTCTTTAGCCCTTGGGAAGTTGAGGCCTTCGGTATGCAGGTTGGTCTCTATCGTATGTATTGTCGGAGCACGGAACAATGAGTTATACAGAAGAAATTACCCAGATTATCATTGATGAATACAGTGCTGATCCTACTCGGGCGACCGTTGATCGTCTCGCAGAGGAACACGGTAAGAGTGCGCGATCAATTATCGCTAAGCTCTCTAGTGCGGGTGTCTATCAGGCCCCTGCCCGTGTTAGCAAGAATGGAGAGCCAATTACTCGCAAGGAAGACCTTGTGAAGGAGATTGGTGAGTGGTTCGGCCTAGAGATTCCGTCTCTAGCAAAGGCTGGTAAGCTCGATCTTCAGGCGCTGCACAAGGCACTGTCGAATGCAGATTTTATTCGTGCGCATCTAGTAGACCTAGAGGAAGCCGCCTAACAAGGAAGTATATTATGAAGAAGTTTATTTTTGCAATTGCACTATTCATGCTTCCTTCAGTAGCCCAGGCTACACCAACAGAGCTTTGCCCCACTATTGGACGGCTCGCTGGTAAGGTTATGCAGGCGCGACAGTTAGGTATTCCAAAGGACCAGGTACTTGCTATCGTCCTTCCGGGAACTTCGCACGATCTTACTATCTCACTTATTAACCTAGCGTATGCTTCTCCGGTTTATCCGATTGATCGAATGAGGCAGACTGCTGTTGAGAATTTTCGTATGCAAGCAGAGTATCTCTGCTATGAGAACGCCTCAAATTAACGGACGGTTAGCTCAGTAGGCAGAGCAACGGGCTTTTAACCTGTAGGTCCTGGGTTCGAGCCCCAGACCGTCCACCAAAATAGATGTTGACACACTACCTTATTTTTGATATAAGGGTATCAACAAAAGGAGATAGACATGTTCGTTGTAGCAAAGATGAATTTTTTCGATAACGAAATAGTGCAGGAACTGTTTGAGTTCGAAGGCAGCCTTTACGAGGCTTATATTCGTCACTATATGTGGGATTTCGAAAAGATTGCCTCTATGGAGCTTGCTTCTATTGAAGAAATTCAGCGGGCTTACTTTGACTGTGACATGATGATTAACATTTTAGAAGTGCCCGGTTAACTCAGCGGTAGAGTAACTCCTTTACACGGAGAGGGTCGGCGGTTCAATCCCGTCACCGGGTACCAGACTTTGGGGGATTAGCTCAGATGGGAGAGCGACTGCCTTGCACGCAGTAGGTCAACGGTTCGATCCCGTTATCCTCCACCAGAACACAGGAGAGCCATGTTCAAGAAACTAACACTAGGATTACTGTTTTTATTATCAGCTTGTAATACCAAGCCGGTAGCTGCTGATGGTTATACCTTCGGCAAGGAACAGTATGAACAGAATAATCTTCAGGTAAAGGTAGTAACCTATGACACAGAAGCAGAGTTGCAAAAAGCCGCAGCCCAGCATGGAGAAGCTAATACTTCTAGCATTGCTGCTTTTAGTGTGTTGACACCTCCGTTCAATACCTGTACTATTCATATGATTAATCCAAAGGTTAGTTATCAACCAGAGTTTATTGGACATGAGTTTGTTCACTGCGTATATGGACAGTGGCATACTAATAACTCTTCTAGAAATTAATACATGCGAGTATGGCGGAATTGGTAGACGCACTTGGTTTAGGTCCAAGCGGTTCATATCGTGGGGGTTCGAGTCCCTCTACTCGTACCAGAAGTTCGATCTAGATACCAGAGTCCACGATTAGTTCACGGAGGTGGAAATGCTAGACAACATTCGTACCAACTCCTGAGGTACAGCTACGCCGCAGTAACCCGCTCCGCTACGAACGGAGACTAAGGTAACTGGATTGAAAATGCAGGTTCGAATCCTGTCTGCGGCTCCACTTATTAAATTAATACACTCTAGTCCCTGAACTGCGTCAACAGATTCAGGAAACGAAAAGACTAAGTTTGCCATCTTATGTTGACGTGTAAGAGACATTACGCTAGGCTCATACCCTAGAGATCTGGGAATTAGCGAGACCCAGCTTGGCCAACGCCATGTCGTATAAGGAGTTCTGAGTGTGTTATTTTAATCAGTGGCATTTGGCGAATACACTACTTTCTAAATTATAGACTATTACACTGGACCCGTACTGCAGTCGAGGATCTGGTTGACGTCTAAATAGAATAATAGTGTATTCTCCTAATGCCTCTGTAGCTCAGCTGGTAGAGCACCTGATTGAAGATCAGGGTGTCGGGGGTTCGAGACCCTCTGGAGGCACCACAATATAATGGACGAGTAACTCAATTGGCAGAGTAACGGCCTCTTAAGCCGTAAGTTGTGGGATCGTGGCCCACCTCGTTCACCAGTTTAATGGCCCGGTCGTCTAGTGGCTAGGACACTGCGTTCTCAGCGCAGGAAAGCGGGATCGAAACCCGTTCGGGCTACCATAAAAATAGTTCTTGACTAATGTGCCTTCGTTTGATATAAAAGATTATCAGACGGAGGAAATAGCCATGAGTAATCTCGGTACACGATCAAGGACAGTAACTCTAGAGACTTGGATTAATAATCCTCGAATTCAAGAGGGTATTTTGTCTTTGTATGCAGGCGAGCCTTTTGACGATAAAAAAGATAGCACTGGCTATGAGATTGGTCGTCAGATTGCAATTCTTGCTAAGAATGCTGGCCTAACGACTCGTGGTGCTATTCTTCGGAAGAAGCCCAATTCTAACCAGATGGCTATCGTCAAAACTAAAATGAAGATTTTGCATAACATAGTGTATCATCAACTACAGCTAAGAGAGTTAGCTGCATAAAGAATTCCGGGCAGGTAAAGCTGATAGTTTCAGCAGTCGGTCTGTAAAACCGATCTCTTGGGGAGTGGAGCGTAACCACACCTGCCCACCAGAATTGTTCCTCGATAGCTCAGCGGTAGAGCACTCGGCTGTTAACCGAGCGGCCTTAGGTTCGAATCCTAATCGAGGAGCCAGTTATTATTGCCGGATCGTCTAATGGTAGGACGGTAGACTCTGACTCTATTGGTCTAGGTTCGAATCCTAGTCTGGCATCCAGATTGAAAGGTAGTACAATGAAAGAGCATATCCAAGGTTTTTGTAAGTTTCAGTTTTACAAGGATAGCTGTCTTTGGTACAAAACCGAAAATACTAATTTGATATTTCCAGTTCCTGTTGAAGACATTGGTAACGCAACCTTTTCTAATGAAGAAAAAGGGTTACTATTGATGCGTT
Organism: Ophiocytium majus; assembly: GCA_032358315.1. Taxonomy (NCBI): domain Eukaryota; class Xanthophyceae; order Mischococcales; family Ophiocytiaceae; genus Ophiocytium; species Ophiocytium majus. The sequence goes on along the minus strand of JAULBY010035336.1, from coordinate 1,534 downwards.
ACATCAGGAAGTGGCTAAGTAATTTGGAAGGTTAACCGAGGCGGCCCTCGGCACGGTCTTGAAAACCGTTGGTGCCCTGACCGGCATGGAGATCGACACTGCCAGCCTTCCTCCAAAATTAATGTTGACATTGTAGCCCAATTTTAGTAATATGAGTCATCAAGAAAGGAAATTATAATGTTTAATAAGTCACTCGATAGCATTCTCGGCACTTTCACGAAGGTTCAGGCCGATCTCGCAGCATTCGTAGAGCGAACCACCATTGAGAGCGATACCAAGATGGAGCAGGCTCGTATTCTTCAGGCCGAGGCAGCTATGAAGAGTAATGAAGTAGCTCGTGCTAGTGCTGTAATGGAAAAGATCGAAGCTCTCATTAAGTAATAATGGCCGTGTAGCTCAGAGGAAGAGTGCTAGCCTGTCACGCTAGAGGCCGGGGTATCGTAATCCCTCACGGTCGCCATTTCATTGTTCTATAGCACAACGGTAGTGCATCCGACTGATAATCGGCTGATGGAAGTTCGATTCTTCCTAGAACAACCAACGCCTCGGTGACAGAATGATAATTGTCACGGTCTGCAAAACCAGTGTATTCGGGTTTAATTCCCGACCGGGGCTCCACTGAATTTAAATGTTGACTTTAAGTTCTCATTCGACTATATATTGTTTCTCAGAAAGGAAATTGAAATGAAGACTCTAGTTGTAAAGTTCGATGCCTACGCAGGTAAGGATTATCACTACCTCGTAGATGACACTGCTAAGGTCTCCACTGGAGACAATGTAGTAGTTCACAATGGTTCGGAATACCGAGTTGTTAAGGTAATTGACATCAAGGCAGGCGCGTCCGCGCGCGCTACCAAGACTGTCGTTGCAATCCTTAACGGTGATGTGTTCGCAGAATATCAGGAAGCCAACAAGCGAGTTGCAAAGCAGCGCGATCTCTTCGCCCGCCTCGATCAGCTCCTTGCACAGGAAAGCGAGAATAACAAGTATCGCCTTCTTGCACAGGCTAATGCCGAAGCCGCTGAGATTCTCTCGAAGCTCGGTATCAAGTAATAGAATAGGGGGGGAGGCACTACTTAGTCTCTCCCCAACCATCTGGGATTAGCGCAGCCAGGTAGCGCATCTGCTTTGGGAGCAGAGGGTCGTAGGTTCGAATCCTACATTCCAGACCAGTTTCTCGCTGCTATAGCACAGTGGTAGTGCGTACCCTTGGTAAGGGTGAGGTCGTAAGTTCAATCCTTACTAGCAGCACCAGTGAGACGGCGTAGTGTAGTGGTAACACGGGGGCTTGTGGTGCCCCAGTCGCGAGTTCGATCCTCGCCGTCGCGACCAATAGTTAATGGCCCAGTCGTCTAGTGGCTAGGACACCTGTTTTTCAGGCAGGATAAGAGGGATCGAAACCCTTCTGGGCTACCAGTTTCGAGGTGCGTGGGCAGGAAGGTAATGCAGCGGTTTGCTAAACCGTACAGCTCGCGAGAGTTGACGGGGGTCGGTACCCAGACGCACCTCCACTGAAAATAGTACTTGACTTTCA
>JAULBY010035325.1:0-14657 GCA_032358315.1 Ophiocytium majus | reverse complement strand
GCTTACAACCCCTCCACACAGCTTGCGCAATGGCAATACACCAGGGGAACTTTACAACTGTACGGGGTGCTGCTGACTGCTTGTGTCTGTGGGAGTAAAAGTACCATATGAAGTATGTACTTCGGAAGTATACCATTCATATTCCAACACTCGCAGCAACTGTACTCTGCACACCCCTGTCCCTCAAGGGCACTAAGCGGCGTACACAGGGCGCAGGCTACCTGGTGTCCAACAGGCAGACAAACCACCCCACAGCCTGACACTGCACCCCAGCCACGGCACCCCCTTGGCTTACCAACCTTCTAGGCCTCTGTCACTTAGCCGTGTTGATAGTTGTACTCTGAATCATCCCCAGCCCTCATGGACACTGACCGGCGCGTGTAGGTGTGGGGGCTGTCTGGTGCTTTGACCAGGTGGACAAATCACCCCACAGGCTTCGGCCTGGCACTGCACCCCAGCCACGGCACCCCCTGGGCTTACCAACTTCTTACGTCTCTGTCACTTACTTGGACGAGGGCTTGGCCTGCGAACCGGCTCGCGAGCTTTGCCGCCTGGAGGTCACAATGAACTCCTCTCCAGAGCTGTCGTCGTCCACTTCATCAGCGCGTGGGCCACCGAGGCGGGCAGCGGCGGTCTGGGCTCTGCCGGGGCGAGCACACTCCCCTTCAGCATCGTCGCTGCCGCTGTCGCCATCCGCGCCCTGCAGTGAATAGAGAGTAGTGATGGGTCACAGCGTGTAACGTATTTTATACGTTATACTACAAAAAATGGCGTATTTCTACGCCCAAAAACGCGATATACGGCGTATTTGCCGTTTAAATACGTTTATCTGTATGCGCTAGACAGCGTATTTACGTACGTTATGCGGCGTATGATGCGAAAGTTATACGCTGTGACCTATCACTGATGGAGAGTAGTGTACTCAGTCATGGCGGGCTCATATGTTGTGCCCGGGCAGAAGAGCGCTGTGCCACTTGGCTGTCAACATCGGGTAATGCTCCCGAACAGTGTTCAAGTGAGCCCAATCACCACACATAGTTGTGATGGGTCACTTTGGGTAAGCCGCAGTTGATTTGTTGCCGGCATATTTTTGGGGTACAAAATGCAGTGTTGCTCTGCTCCTTGGACGGCAGTATGCAGCCTACAGTGAACATAAGCCCGGAGTACTTTGAAGTATTATGAATGTGTGTCTACGAATACTTGATGGGCCGTGTGTACTTGTATGAAACTCTGCGTAGGGCGCGGAAAGCCCTTCGCACGATGGTGTGTGTGTGGCCAGGAAAAACATGATCAGTCATGCTGTTGTGAGCGAACAGGCTGGCAAAGCGCTGCATAATTTCAAGAAAGCCGTATGTACAAACTTCAGGAGCATACTCTACAGTGCATGAGATATTAATGTGTCTTTGATGGTGTGACCCACCACCACCGGACACTCGCCTCGTTAGGGACATAGCCGTGCCCATCGCCACTGCGTACTGTAGAGAAAGCCTGGCATGTTAAGCCCCATGTACTCAATGACACGTGCTGTGTGTACATACAAAGAACATTACACGGCGCATGAATGTTAATACTACGGTAATACCGTACAGAAGTGTTTACTTTCTGTGGTGACCCGTCATCATCGGACACTCGCCTCCTTAGGGGCATCACCGTGCCCATCGCCACTGCTCCACAGTCCTGAGTTATCCAGCAGGCCGGCAGCCTTGAGTCGTTTCAAGTCGCTTTCTAACGCCTGCTCAGGGGGCACAGAGGCGTGCCGCCTGGAGCGTGCAGCGTACACCACAGCATGTGTGGGCCAGGGCAGGAGGTTCCATACGAAGCCGATGTCAGCAACATTTTTATACTGCTGAGCGGGTACTGGTGCGCATAGTTGGGAATGCAGACAGAGGGTGCACAAGTCGGTCCCGCGATTGTGCGGGCAGCGGAGGTAGGTGAGTCGTGGATGGCTACCTGTCCTTGTCATCGTTCTTACTTTTTCTTACTAACAGCAGATACTACCATGTACTATGAAGTAGTACAGTACACTACTGCCGTAATACCATTAGAGTAACTGGCATTGCAAGCCATAGTATGAGGCTGCTAGTGCTCACCTGGGCGGTCCCTCAGGTGCAGGCGGCAGCAGGCGCACCAGCACGCTCTCTTTGTACATGTCGAACGATGGCAGCCACCGCCGCACCAGCTGCGTGGGCATAGCAGCAGGCAGGCACGTGAGCTGTAACAGTGGGCAACTGCAGACTCTGGCACACGCATATGCCCATACGCTTGCCAGTGTTTGCTGGCGATGCTGCTGCTTGCACATGGGCAATGCACCATCTTGGCCATGCACACTACACACCTGTTTCTCAGGCCGTGTGCCGCCCCTCGAAATAAAACAATACGTACGTAGCACTTCGAATTATAGCACAGTTTAGTTATAGAACAGTTGCAACCTATTTGATGTGCGCTCCTCAGATAGTGAGCCTGGCCTACCTCGGCGAGAGCCTCGTTCTGTTTGACTCGGTGCGCCTGGGTGGCAGCGGCGGTCTTCAGGTCGCGCACCACACGCGACCACTTGCGTGACAGGTCTTCTCGTACCACCCTGCACGAGAGGGGCGCGAGTCACAGGCATCGCACGGTGACGCCTGCCACTGAACAGCATCCATGGCCTGCCAGTGAACAGCACTGCCTTGCCAGCGACAGTCAGGCGTCTCACTCCAGGCAGTGTTACCAGGTACATGTACTTCTCAAACGTGGCCACTCGCGTGACAGGTCCTCTCGCACCACCCTGCACGTGAGAGGCGCGAGCCACAAGCAGCAAACCCGTGCCTGGCCCAGTGAGCAGGTGGTGCTGCTGCTGGTGCGCTGACTCAGTGAAGCTCCAAGCTGCCGGGTGGAGTCATTGATCAATGCCTGTACGCGTGCGGGCTCGCGGGCTGGCGATTTCGAGACGGTGACTAGTCACAGGGGTTAGCAGCAGTGCTTTGGGTGCTGCACCCCACCAGTTGCGTTCAAAGGCTTCTGCGTGGCATGTGCAGCAGGCAGCAGGCGCCTGCCAGTGAACAGCACCGCCTTGCCAGTGACAGGCACGCGTGTGGCTCACAGGCAGTACTACTAGGTAGTACTTGTACTCCTTGAAGTATGTTATAATACGGTATTACACTTAGTCTGTCTATTGTAGTATACTACAGTATTACTTACTAATCTAATAGAAGTACATCAGAAGCACGTGCAAAATTAGCTAGACGTTGTGCTCTGTGCACTCCTCAGCAACCGTCACGCACTGCCACCCTGTGCCCATTGCCAGCACCTTGTGTCCGCCTTGAGCTCGGTCTCTGTAGCGCGCCGCTCCGTCATAGACGTATTACGAGGTACTATATGATGGTGCATCATAACATACTTCTAGAAATACACGGAGAGTTAACTAAACTTAGTGCTCTGCACGCTGCTCAGCAACTGACACCCGCTGCCCGTGCCATCACCTGGTGTTCTCCATGAGCTGGGCCTCGGCATATGGTCACACGGTATAGTATACGTCAGACGTACGCGGGAAATTAGCTGAACTATGTGCTTTGTGCGCTCCTCAGTGACGGTCACGCACTGACACCCAGGGCCAGGGCCTGTGCCCGCGCCAGCAGCACCTTGTGTCCTCCTTGAGCTGCGCCTCGGCGGCGCGACGCTCCGTCCGCTCCGCCTCTATCGCCGCGGCGAGCTCGCTCACGCGCTCGTGGCTCTCAGACAGGGCGCCGCCCATCTCTCGCAGCACGTACTCAAACAGGTCATTGAGAGCGCGCCAGATCTGCAGCAGCGGCAGCAGGGCGGCGGCACACGGCACTTCAGTGTTCCTGGGTGCCACATGGTGACCGAAGTGGGGGAGCGGCTACCTGGTGTTAAGGATTTTTGTTAAACCACCCCCACGGGGTTCAGCGCGGCCTGCCGCCCCGGCCGTGGCAGTAGCTGGAAGTAACTACGAATATGTTAGGTGCACACCCACTGCAGCACGTGACTTGAATGAAAGAAGTCTAAAAGGTTGCTAAGCCCAGATACTGCCGTGGCGGGGGCGGGGTTAGGACCCATCCGCTCGCGGCACTCATGATTCCATCAATATTTCTCACTTTATTAATCCATTTGTTGTTGTGTTTTAGTATGATGACTTAGCCTGGTATTGAATGCAACAAAGCATACCTTGTCCAGCAGCAGGCCGCGCTCCGCGCAGTGATGCGTGACCTGGCGGGTGAGCTCCCCCAGGCCCATCACCAGCAGGTCCATCTGCTGCCGCACCAGTGACACCGCCTTGCCGCCGGCGCCGCCCACAATGTCTGCGCCGTCCGCAGCAGCGTCAACCTGCATGGGGGGTGGGCACAGGGTGTGGCAGACAGGGGTTTGTGGTGGTCGGGGACAGGTGCGCAACGGTGCGCACGCTTGCGTGTGTATTGCAACACTGTCTAGGAAGGTGCGGTAATGCATGAGGAAATGTTGTGCAGAAATTGTGCAATACCCTACAAAGGCATGCACAAATGCCCACTAAGTGCATTTTGTGGGCATTTTTAGCTGCATTGCGTGCCAGTGTTAGGAAGGCATCCAAAATATGGGCGTTAAACGCATCCGACAATGGCCCTCCGACTGCATTCGCCCCGAAACCGGGGGTAGGCGGCCAGTGCCAGTTGTGGCGGTGTCAATGTTAAAGCGCGCACACACCACCCCTACTTGCTGGCAACGATTACCCTTTCGCTGTCATACTAGTACGAGCCATAGCCACATCATTGGAGCTGCGATGCGCTTTGTTCAGTGCTCGCCTCGGCGCGAGTTAAAAGGGCCTTGTTGTGATGAAACACAAAACGGCGACCGTACCCAGGGCCCGCAGTATTTTAGCCCTCCAGGGCATTGGACATGTGTAGGGTGGGGGCTGCTTGGTGGTCACCAGGAACTAAGATCACAGTACGGGCTCTGCCTGGCATTTTGCGCCAGCCATGGCAGTATGTGGTGTTAGCAACCTTTTCCCCACTGATACTGAATGTATACCTCAAGGTACCGCTGTACTATACTACGGTATACTGGACAACACTGTAGTGCATACTTCAGATGTACATACTTAAAAGTACTTGCAAGTACCACATAATAACTGCACAATGCCTCGGTCGTTGAACAAGTGCTACCCAGCTAGAGGACGCGTCCAGAATGCCTAATACCCTGCGCAATATTTGATGAGCACCCCCCAAAACAACTGGGCAACATTCAGTTTTTCCAATCATGCGGCAAGGCCAGTACTGAAGTGCCAAGGTATAGACTTGCGAAAGTACATACTTTCAAGCATTTTCAGAAATCTTACTTTCTTCATAGACGCTTTCTGTTATCATGAGCAATGACTCAGTTGTTAGACAAGCGACTACACCGCCAAGACACACTCAGGAGACATGCACAAGCCACTGTGTGAAAACCGACCAATCCACCCCCAATTTAACCGGCCCCATACACGCTCCTCCGCCACGCAGCACGGCCGCTATGACAGTGCTTTCTTGCACGAGGGGCCCACCTCACTCTTCCGTGCGGCACGCGCCAGCGCGGCCGTGAGCCACCGCTCGAGCATGACTGTCAACACCACCACTTTGTTCAAAACATTAGGCGTATACGCTGCATACACACTTCGAAGTATACACTCCGCATGCGGCTCACTTCCAAGTACTACAGTAGCACTTCAGTATATGGTTGGTCATACTTTTGTAGAAGTATGCTTTTGGGCAACCGTACACAGGGGGCTCGCCTCGCTCTCGCGTGCGGCACGCGCCAGCGCAGCCGTGAGCCACCGCTCGAGCATGACCGTCAACATGACTACCTTGTTCAAAACTTTAGGCACATACGCTGTACACAAACATGTACCCTACGCTCTATATGCTGCGTGCTGCAAAAGTATATGGCTGGTCATACTAGTACACTTTTGAAGTACTTTTTGGGCAGCCCTACACAAGGGGCAGGGGGCTCACCTCGCTCTCCCGTGCTGCACGCGCCAGCGCCGCCGTGAGCCACCGCTCGAGCATGACCGTCTGAACGCGGCTGCCGGGGCCACGCGCGGGGAAGGCCACTTCGCGCCACACGCTACACTCCGCGTCCCACCAGCGCTCCACCCCTAAAAAAGTGATGTTTCACGGCATACAACGCACCATATACCATGTGATGGTATTCTGTATGTACCACGTTATTCAAAGTACAGCGCATTTCTATGCTCAAAAACATGGTGTATGGCGTAGTCGCGCCACACGCCGCTCTCCGCATCCCACGAGCGCTCCACGCCGAAAAAACAGCGGATCGGGCACAGCGTCTCACGTATTTTATACGCTTAACAGAGTTTGGCGCATTTCTGTGCTCAAAAACACGATATACGGCGTGTTTGTCGAAACGCGGCTGCCGGGGTCACGCCCGGGGAAGGCGACTTCGCGCCACACGCCGCACTCCGCATCCCACCAGCGCTCCACGCCCAAAGAAAGTGGTGGGTCACGGCGTATTATCGTATTTTTTAGTGTCATACTTCTGGGCTAGGAAACACAGCGCATTTCTATGCTCAAAAGCATGATATACGGCGTATCCCGCGCCACACGCCGCACTCCGTGTCCCACCAGCGCTCCACGCCTAAAAAATAGTGATAAGTCATGGCTAGGGGTGCCGGAATCGTAATTTCGGGACATTACGGCCAACGGTTATTATATCACACCCGCTGATGATGCGTACACCAGCCTGCGCTGCCTTGACATTTGTGATGATCCGACTGTGCTGAGCACAAAACATTATGGAAGATGTTGCAAGTATTATAAAGTTACGGCGACATGACGCTACAAATTACGGAGTAATTTTGAAAAACATCACGATTCCGGCAACCCTAGTCATGGCATATAGCGTATTTTATACCGGTACTACTTAGAAGTGCTTCATGTGGTATGTTACAACTACTCCTGGAGCACAACAGACGGCGCATTTCTATGCTCACAAGTGTTACATTTCTGGAGTACAAAATACGGCGCACTTATATGCCCCAAAACATGTTACATTGCGTATTTGCCGTGCAAATACGTGTATCTGGGTACATTTGTACGGCGCCCAATGGAACGTGTATGCATATGCTGTTATCCATCGCTACCTAAAATACAGCAGAAATTTCGAACGAGCTCTTGAGGGCCATGTCTTGTTTTGGCAGAGCGCCTGCAGCAGCAGGTGGTAGCACATGCAAGTGCTGTTACGGGTGGTGCAGCCATCGGTGTGCAGCAGGATGGCATGGGGGTGTGGTGCGGCAGATGTGGCCGCCACTCTGGTGCCCTGTAAATATAATAGCAATTGTGAATGAGCTGATGCGTGTGTGTGCATATGGAGGCGCCTGGCAGACATTAGGTGACAGGGCACACAAGACCTGGCATGGGTGTGTGGCTATTGGTCTGCAGCAGGGTGGGGTGGGGGCGCGGGTTGGGGGCAAAGTGACGCTGCCACTCCACTGGGCCAGGACCCACCATTGGCTCCCCCAGCCGAAAGTACAGTAGCAGCTCAAAGTGCGGTCACGCCGCTGACTTTTGTTCCAGCGACAATCTCACACACAGGCGACACAACACACACGTACAGACACAAGAATATGTAGAGCTATCGGTCTGCACCAGGTGTGTAGGTGACAGTCGTTGCGCACGGCCACGCGCCGGGCCCACCATTGGCGCACCGAGCCTGAAGCTCAGTAACAGTTTGAATGAGTTCATGTGGGTTATGCCCTCCTCCACGACGCTGAGCAGTAGCCAACATGCGACCCAACGAAGTAACGTACTGACACAGGAATCTACTTCAAAAAGAAATGTGCAGCGAGGTAGTGTGCGTGTGCATGCTGGGGCAGGGTGCCGCTCCCACCTGGACTGGGGCCCACCATTTTTGTCACCAATATTAAATGAGCTCACGACATGAACACTGTAGCTATCGGTCTGCAGAACAGCTACAGAGGGGGCGTGCCACACCCACCTGGGTCGGGTCCCACCGTTGGGGTCGAATCGACGACACGCGCATCAGGCGGCAGCTGCGACGCCACAGAGGCGCCCGACCACCCCTGGGAGCGCAGCGCAAGCCCGTGGCCAGGCTGGTCACGCCTGCAGGTGATGTCGTCCCCACGTTCTGTGAGCAAGAGGTGGTGGGGGGGTGAGAAGGGGACATCAGCCGGGAGGCCTGCCGAAGGCTGAGCAGTTTTTGCCCTGGCTTACAGTGCACGCGGCAGCATCAGCACCACTTCTTGCGCCAGCCAGCAAGGGCGCAGCGGCACGTGGTGAGCAGGTCGAGTGCAGCGAGATTCCTTCCATCACTGATCCGAGGGGTGAAAGCGGCCGGTGCGTGGGGCTGGTTTGTTTTCGGCAGCGATTTTTTGGCCTTCATGCTTTTTCTGCTGCCGGGCTGGTCGCGCCTGCAGGTGATGTCGTCCCCATGCTCTGCTGAGCACGAGGTGGTGGGGGGGTGAGAAGGCGTGTGGAGTGTGGGTGCTTGTGTGCGCACAGATGGGTGGGGTGAAGTGAAGCAGTGGTGTGAAAGAAACCTAAAAGGCTGCTAAGCCAGATACTGCCGTGGCTGAGGCAAAATGCCAGGCCAAAGCCTGCGGGGTGATTATCCACCTGGTGGAAGCACCAGTGTGTCTGCCAGTAGCGCGCCGTGTAGATGACTGCGTCACAACGTCTTGAGGACGGACGTGTATGCATGTGCTAGGTAGTATCTGGCAACAAGATGCCTCTATGGCAGCACAGTGCCACATCTTGTGATGCTCGCAGCACCAATGCCACCACGCATTGAACTGTTTGGCGGACCCTCGCCACATGCCCTGGCATGCATGCATGTGCACGGCATCCAGGATGCAGATGCCTTCCACATGTGTAGCACACAGCTTGTGACTACCTAGTAGTTCGCACACCAAGGGAGGCTCGTGACTGACTGCATTGGAGCGAAAGAAACCTGAAAGGTTGCTAAGCCCAGACACTGCCGTGAGTGGGGCAGAAATGCCAGGCCGATGCCTGTGGGGTGATGTCTTAAGTGTAACGAAGCACATGTAGTTCCAGAAGAAGGCGCGCACAAGGAGCAAGGCGCCGCACCTGGTGCCGGCACTGCACCGTGCACAAGGTCGCACACTGGTGCTGTGCAGTGCGGGCCATACAGCAGTTTCACGGCAGACATCATGACTGTGACAGTACTATCAGCACCACCAGCACCACCACCAGCAGCAGCAGCTGCTGCTGCTGCGGTCGCAGCCACAGTATGACCACAAAAGCTGCTGCTGCTGCTACGGTCGCGGCAACAGTAACACCACTTCGCCACCACCATCACCACCACCAGCAGCTACAGCAGCAGCACCACCACCACCACCAGAAGCAGCAGCTGCTGCACCTGTAGCTGCAGAGCTCCTGCTGCTGCTCGACACCTGGTTACACACACGCACCTGAGGTCCACGCCCTCGCCAGCGGCTCCACCCCCTGCGGCAGCAGCTCCTGCAGCAGCGATGACGCGCTCTGGGGGCTCCTCAGGTCCACGCTTCTGCCATCGGGCACCAAGCCCAGCAACACCAGGTCGGCTCGGCACTTCACTCCCACGGGCACCGGCCCTCGGTCCTTGCTGCTGGAGGTCGAGGCTAGGCTGCGCCTGCTCTTGATGGGGGAGAAGTGGGGCTTGCCTGCTGCGGGCGCCCTGGGAGCTCTGCCCCGCTGGTGTGCTGGCGGCTGTGCCACCTGTGTGCCTCTGTTTTTGGCGGCAGCAGCAGCGCTGGCAGTGCTGGCTGGCGCTGCCGGCATGGCAGGTGGCTTGTGAGGGTGAGTGCGAGGTTAAGGCCGGGTTCGGTGCCCTCACTGCCCCTCTCTGGATACCTCGTGGTGTTGTGCACTTGCTTCACAACACACACACACACACCGGGCACAAATCCGTTTCGGCAACGTTTCACGGGGTGCTCAGCAGAAAGGTGCACCACGTGGCTGATTAAATTTTGTTCACAAGTATCCAGCTGCAGTCCCTGTATTACCAGGGCACCTGCTCCTCCCCCCCCCAGCTCCTGGCGCACCATTCTACCTCTCCAGACGCGAGGAATAGCCATAGACTCCATGGCATATGCCGGCAGTAGTATCTGGTGCGCCGCTGATAGGGCCAAGCATGTGCGCGGCACCACAGTGCCTTCAGCGCAGTCGCGCCAAGGGCCACGACACCTTAAAAGTACTTCTCCTCGAAGGTATGTCCACATTTTCGCGCGCTGGCGGGCATGCATGGCCTGCGGCAACCTAACACCCAGCAGCAGCCCCTAAAAATTATTGAACTTTTTAAAGTTAAAACAGCGCGCACGCGGAAATTGGGCGCAAACGAACTATGGGGTGGAGCACATGAGGAGTACACTGTCGTTGCCGTGGTCTCGCCGCGTCAAGCTGGCAGGCAAGCTGTGCCCGGCCTTGCCAACAATGGCGCACATCTAAGGGATGCAGCAGAATTGAACGCATATCGACCAGCAGCAATACTTGCCCTGGGCACGCACATCAACCCGCAGCGACGCTTGCCCCGCGTGAGGGTAGGGCGCAGATTTCTGCTTCTGAAGTAGTAGGTCTGCCCATGTGGGCGAAGCACGCCAAGGAGATTTGGCCTTGCATGCAAAGCATACTTTGAAGTACTAGGAGTACATGCGTACCCCACCATGGGGAGAATGAAGGGAGGTGGTTGGTTGAACATCCTGAAGCACTGAGTCAGAACAGGACATGAGTGTTTGCACCCTGGGTGGGTTGCTCAGCCGGCTCGCAAACTGGGTGCTTTTACCTGCTCAGCCTAAACCTGCGACAGCCCACGCCTGCCTGCCCACCTGTACCGTCTTGTCCCACAGCATTGGCCGGAGCTGGAAAGGAAAAGAAGAATGGGGGACGTGTTACTTCTGGAGCCACCCAAACAACTACTACACATGGAGTACACAAGTAGATTACCCAGCATTTACTACTTCAGTAGTGCCGTCTAGCTCCAGGATAGTTGCCCGGGGCAGTTACTTTGGACAATCGTTTTGGCAAAGTAACTTACCCCCCACACAGTGCTCGCATTGTCAGCTATAGAAGCCCACATGTTCCAATTGTTTGCAAGTCTGTGTGTGGCTGCAAAAGTAACTGCCCCCCTACGTTGTTTTGTGCCAAACAAAAGTAACTGCCCCGCGCAACTACTTTGGAGCTAGGCGGTATATGCAAAACAAGGGGGGGTGGTGAGTTGCTTTGGGAGGCACCCACTAGGTTAGTGAGGTCTGAGCCCCGAGCGCCCACTACTAGTAGTGTACTTCAAGACAAGACGGTAGCAGGGCAGACCACTCGCACCATGATTGCATTGCAGTGCAGCAGCACCATCGAAGGGCATCATACATACTTTGAAGTACACTGGTGAGCACGCCACATAATCCAAGTACAAACCCTAAATACTTCTACTGAAGTACTAGAACTGAAGTGTGCGTAGGCGTCTCTACCTCACACATAGCCACGGGAGTACCTGGGCTCAGTCATCGTTTTGGTTTCTTTCACATTGCTCTGGGGTGGGCGGCTGATGCAAACATATCCGCACCAATGATGTCCAAGCCCCCCAGGCGGCACTTTACGCCTATTGGCATACACGTACTAGGTACGATGTACTTCAGAAATAGTTATATCTATTTACACTTGTGGGCGTGCAAGAGCCCATGTCATGTATGCCCGCACGCCCACTGGTGGCCATGGCTAATGCATGCGGCGTATGTATACGAGCACAGAAAGAGCTAGCGGGTGCCGGCAGGCTACCTAGGGCTCAAACTGACACGATGTAGAAGTATAATACTAACAGTACACGTATGCTTTTCACACCGCCGTAATCTACAGTTTATGTGCACACAAGCATGCACGGTGCCGCGCCTCAAACCGCGTGATAGTGGTCAACACAGGCCCACGGAACGGTCACAGAAGTAAAGAGCACGCAATGCCGAAAATGACCCGACACACTGCACGGTACATGGGTGCCCTTGCAGTGCAAGTGCACCGATGTGCTGCATCGGAAACGCTGCTGCCATGAACGTCGCCATCATTGTGCTGTCACAAGCATTGTTTTTCATTTTTTCGCACGCAAAAGATGGCGCAAGTGTGTGCGTCACCGTGTTTGCCGCCGAATTGGCAGCAGCCGCGATGCCGACAGTGACTGGGGCCCACACATGCACCTCCTGACAAAAAGCTGCTAACGTAGGCGCTTGTGAACCAAAGCATAGTTTTGTAGTGCCCGTATAGCCAACACATGAACTCAGCTGCGCTCCGCCATCCACCGCAGCACTGCCAAACCCTGCGCCGCCGGCACATCGCCGTATCTAATGGCCTCTGCCGCAGCATTTATGCATCTATCTCGGTCAGAATCGCAGCCATTGGCTACGGCCCACTGCAGCACGTGCAGGTGGCCGGCCTCAGATGCGTGGGAGCATGTCCGGGGACACCATGCGCAACCGTTCGCTCGCGCCCACTGCAGCACATGCAGGTGGCCGCCGTAAGCTGCTGCACAGCACGTTTCGGCACCCCAGGCGCACCCATTGGCTCGTACCCACTGCAGCACCTCAAGGTGGCCACCCTGTGCTGCGTCCCTGCATGTGTCAAAGCCCCACCCGCAGCCGCTCCCTCGCGCCCACTGCAACACCTCAAGGTGGCCACCCTTTGCTGCCCAGGCGCATGTCCTGTGATCCCACTCGCAGCCGTTCGCTCGCGCCCACTGCAGCAGCTCCAGGTGGCCGCCCTCAGCAGCATAGGCGCACGCCAGCGCACTCCGCTCACAGTCATTCTCCCGTGCCCACCGCAGCACGTGCAGGTGCCCTCCTTCGGCCGCAACCATGCAGGTCTCAGCATCCATTACACAGCCAGCAACCACAGCGCACTGCAGCGCCTCCAGGCTGCCGCACTCAGCAGCTGCATAGGTGAGGTAGTCACTCCTGGGGCAGCCGCTGTCCAGCGCCCAGCGCACCAGCTTGCCTGAGGCAGCGCAGTGCTGCATGCTGCACTCCTTGCGGTGTGCGGCGCCGTACACGCCTCATCAGTGGCGGCAGACACTCGCGATTTGCAGGTAGCGTTTCGGACCCACAAAGCCCTGCAGGATGTCGGGTCAAACATCTGTAACGCACACCAGATGCGGCGGCGGCGCGAGGTACGTGCGCAGGGCACACTGCGTCAGCTGACCAGGGGCAGCCAGGCTGCATCAGAGAGACATCCAGCGCAGGGCGGGACACGTACCAAGGAAACAGCATGCATGTCTTGTGCTGCCGGGAGCTGAAGCACCCACATTGGCAACATGCTTCAGGCAGCGAAGCACAAGAAAGGTCAGAAGTGAGATAGATGGTGCCTTCGTTGTGCAGCTCAGGCTCATGCTGGCTGGTGGCTGGTTCCTCTGACTGCCAGGTGGTGCTGGCTCGGTGTGATTGAGCACCCTTATGCGCACCCAAGTGGCCGCCAGCCGCAGCAGCAGCAGCCAATTGTGACAACAGAAGCACCACATCAGAAGAACCGTACAATTGAAGTCCCTTGGCCCTGAAAATGTGAAGCAGCAGTTGCACGCCACAGGGCTTCAGCTCGGCAGAGCATCCCCCCCTTGCACCACCAGCGAAAATGGAAGTACCAGAGGAGACAAATGGAATTGATACCTCGAAGTGTTTACACCATGGGTAAGTAGGCAGCTGCAAGAAAGGGGAGGTGTGGCATCACACACCCCCAAATTGCTGCACATGGTAAACATTTCTAGTCCGCCTGCTCTGATGCACAATCGGTAGGGCCCATCAGCCACAGTGGTGACTGCCAACACAAAAAAATAAAGCACCACACACACCTGCTGCGGCACCGGCAGCAGGTACACAGTGTCTGCTGCGGCCGTGCTTCCCTGGTGGTCTGTTATATTCTTCCTCGAGGGGCTGCGGCCGCGAATGCTGCTGCAGACAGAGGCTGTTTGCGACTAAATGGGCTGCTTCAGCATTTGAGTGAAGGTCGAACCGCAACTATGGTACAGTAGTTTTCGATCTTGCCTCCGGCAACCCTACATGCAAGCGCAACCGCAGCATGCAGCATTGGGTACAAGCCCCCTGCAGCTGCTTGTTGTTGAGCGGGTGCACGTGCACGTACATATGCAGCGCGCATGTGCAATGTTACCAGGCCGAAGCCCGTGGGGTGATTTGTCCACCTGGTGAAAACACCAGACCGCTCCCACACCTACACGCGCCGGTCAGTGTCCTTGGTACCAGGCCGAATCCTGTGGGGTTTTCTTGTCCACCCGCTCAACACCAGATACCTTTGTGTTGCACATTGTGGCGCCTCCCTAGCTGGAGCCTGTGCTGGCGCTTCTGGGGATTCTCTGGACAGCGACCTGGGTGAGCGCGGCTACCACTGCTGCTGTGTAGTGGCACAGCTGGCAGAGGCAGAACACCAGGCGGGTGCATCAGCTGCGCTGGCACTGCGGACTCGGTTCGACTTCCTCCGGTGCCGCTCGTGACGGGAGCTCGATACAGGGTGCAGCCATATCTGAAAATTGAGAAATCAGCGTCAGTAGCGTACTCCCTCCGTTTAACATTCAACAAGGTGGCGCACCTCAAGACCGACATCAACCCGTACACTAGTCCCAGCTACGCCGGGTCAGTTCTCAACCAGATCAGCCTCCCTCACTTCTTTGTGAACGAGTGCCCCCGAGAGCTG